>VZTJ01005910.1:285805-321638 GCA_013397795.1 Orthonyx spaldingii
AGACTAAGGCCGGGACGGGTGGTGCTAACCCAAAATAAAATGTTTTTCTTTTGCCAGAAATATATTAGAACATTGTCAAAATATGATGGAGAACCATGGGCAGACTTGCCAAAGGGACTTGGTGAAGTGCTGGGTGAGCTTTTTCCTCCTCCAGGCAGAGGGAGGGAGCTCCACATTGCCAGTGAAGGACGGGATGGGTCTGATCCCAACCCCACTGTCAGGGGCCAGGACAAACTCCCTGATACAGCCAAGAGAAGGCTTCTTGTAACCAACACAACCTAGAAATGGTGTTCAGGAATCTGCATCATTTAAAAACTGAACATAATAAAATACTGCTTTGTGTCAACAACATCAGCTGGAGCCATGGTAACAAGCCTGCAGTGAAAGAAGGGAAGAAAGAAGTATTTTCCAGTATTTATTGAACATGTTTCTTTTTTCCCCTAAAAACTCTTTGCTGCTCCAATATCTAATGTGTTGCTTGTCGCTGCCTCTTGTGTGACATGCTGAGTCACTGCCTATGTTCATCTTTTATTAAAATCAAATAAATGATCCCCGTGGAAGAACAGAAGTAGCATACCTTTGTGCCTGGAGGAGGAGCAAGGCCCAGGAACGAATAAATAATATTTTCTTCCTTAGCAGAGAAAAAGGATTCGAAATCCTACGAAAGGAACAAACAAACAACAGAGAATTGGTATCAAAAAAATCAAACAAAAAGCACACGAGGACGAGACCAACCCAGGCAAATCCTACACTGATGAGAATGACCATGCATTTGTAGAACTGGCTGCATTATCTGAGCCCCAGGAAGAAAATACAGATAAAGGGAGTTTCACACAGGGTGGCAAAATGAATAAATGAGCAAATCTCTCGAGAGACTTACACTTTAATTATACCCCATCCATGTCAGAATCAGATAAAATTAAGTGTCTCATTGTAACGTGCCTCAGCTGTACACTCCGAGGCAAAGCTATTCCCATTTAAACATTAAAATAAAACTTGCTGTGAGTAAGGACAAAAAAAGAGGCCCTCAAAACCCTGGAACTTCTTTATGGCAAATAAAAGACAACAGTCAACACCACAGCACAAGTGAAATGATAAGAAGGAAACTTTATTTTATAGAAAGGCACTCTGGTTAGAAAAGGATGTTGTTTTCAGACCAACTTAGGAAAGGGTTGTGCTGTTCCCTCTGATATCCATGTACAAGCCAAAACATCTTGTTAACACAGGAACCAAAGTTATAAATTATTCTGTTAAAAGCCTGTTTTCAGTGGAAATGGAACTGAGAAGATGAGGGATGCCTCCCATCCTGCCATCTACAGCTTGCATGCTCTTGACTGCTTTCACCTGCACAACACTCCTATCGGTCAGGGAGCTTTTGCTATCACTGTTTTTGTGACTGGGGAGTTCACGGCTCACATCTTACACAGGTAAAAATCAACAAATATTGAAGTTCCAGCAGAATCTCCAGTCATAAGTGACTGGCCCAGAATCACACCCAGCTCTGGAACAGGGCACTGCACACGTGCTGCTGAGTCCTACACTCCAGCCTTGATCATGTTCTCATCCTTCCTCTAATCTCAAGTAACTCCCAGAATAGAAGCCTGTAAATAATAAGGTGCTGAGTCATCCTTGAGACTTGTTTGTAAAGCTGGGTTAGGACCTGAGTTGTTTTATTGAACTGTTTTAGGATTTCCAGAGTATAAATTATTGGGAAGGCTGGAGTGGATGGTTTAGAAGTCACCTTAATGTCAACAAGAGTGGAATCGATGACATTTTGGTGCCTTTTGGAAGAGATGACAAATGCCAGCCCATTTCACTGATTTATCTGAGGGACAGATTGGCTTTCACACACTCACACCCAGTGGGAGCTGCCCCGCCTGGGAGAAGCCCTGGAGCACATTTTGCTGCTGCTCCAGGCCACCCATTTCTCAGACCACCTCTCTGCTGTTTTCCCCACTGCTGTGGGATTCTCCTTTTCACCTCACCCAGGCAGAGTCTGCATCTGACCCATGGATTTAGGAGTAGTGCAGCAAACAAGAAAATGAGGATTTTTTGCAATTTGAAGGGCTGGAATTTGACATGGCCACACAAACACAGGAAACTTGTGCCCTCCTGCACTTCCCATACTCATAAACCAGCCTGAGCAAACCATGGCACGACACGGCAAGAGCAGGGCAACAAGGAGAAGACAATAACAAGGAAAGGCCATGAAGTGGAATTGATATTTCATGCATCTTTTTGGAGAAAAGCAGCACATGGCAAGTGTATTAAAATCCTCCAGAAATACAAAGCCCTGTCGATAACCAGACCTGAGGACACAAGTAAAATGTTTGAAAGACCAGACAACTCCTCATCAGAAGAGTATATAATCTTCCATGGTATCAGGTGCTCCTTGGCAACAGGGAGTGTGCAATGACATCCCACAGTAAATGGAAGGTCACTTATTTCCTCACAGCGAGGAGGAAGCTATCATGTATTAAATAAGAGACAAAGGAATGCCTACAGTGATCATGGAATAGTTTCTCTATTGTGGATTTGCACCCTTGCTTTGCTAATGGTGACTTGTTCACATCTCCATTTGCTCAATGACTAAAGAGAACTGTTCCCAAGGCAGGCAGTGAGAAAAACCAGCAGGAACAATTTATACGAAAAGACATAAATGGCCTAAGTGGTGCCATCTGTCAACTGGACATCAGCAGAAAGTTCTTCTCAGTATTCTCATTACGGCACCAGGTCAGAGCACACAGAGAGGGCATGGAAACACCATCCTTGGAGTCTTTACGAATTCAGATGGCCAAAGCCCCAGGCACCACAAGCTAACTTGAAAGCTACCCTGCTTTGAGCAGCAGGCTGGGCTACAAACTTCCAGAGGTCCCTGTATTTCCATAAATTTGACTTTAGCAGTTACATAAATGATAGAATCATAAAATAGCCTGAGTTGGAAGAAAGCATAAAGATCATCTCATACCAAACCCCTGCCATGGCAGGGACGCCTCCCACTGTCCCAGGCTGCTCCAAGCCCCAATGTCCAACCTGGCCTTGGGCACTGCCAGGGATTCAGGGGCAGCCACAGCTTCTCTGGGCACCCTGTGCCAGGGCCTCCCCATCCTCCCAGGGAACAATTCCTTCCCAATATCTAATCTAAATCTACTTTCTGTAAGTTTAAAGCCACTCCCTGTGTCCTGTCCCTCCAGCCCTTGGAAATTGTCTCTTTCCATGTTTCCTGGGGCTCCTTCAGGCCCTGCAAGGCCACACTGAGGTCACCCCAGAGCTTCTCCTCTCCAGGCTGAACAATGCCAGCTCTCCCAGCCTTTCCTCCCAGCAGAGCTGCTCCATCCCTCTGCCCATCCTGGTGCCTCCTCTGGGCTCTCTCTAGCAGCTCCAGGTGCTCCCTGTGCTGGGGCTGCTCTGCAGGTGGGGTCTCACCTGAGCACAGGGGCACAATCCCAATCCCTTTCCTGCTGCCCACCCTGTTGTGGATGCAGCCCAGGGCAGAGTTGGTTTCTGGGCTACAAAAGCACATTCCAACATCAAATAAAAGTCTTACCTAACAATTCAGAGATGTTTTTTAAAGTATGTACATAGGTAATTTTTCTATGGATTTCAGTTTACAGAAGTAAGCAGAGTTTTCAGCTTACAAAGGAAAACAGAAGTTTACCTTCCATTTCTTTCCTGGTTTTCATGGGGTTTTTTTGTTAAGGAGAAGCAAAGACAAGAGCAACAGAGTGCTCAATATATTTAGCAAGTGACACAGATGCAGACGTCTGTCTAGACATGAGCAAAGCAGCGGCTTAAGAAAAAGATCAAATAAGGACATAATTGCCAGCACTGATGGATTAGAATGGATACTTGAAATTGGTGCTGTAGCGGGGCATACAAAATGAATCAATTTCTAATCTATTTCTTCAAGTGGCAATACCAAAGATCCGAGAGAAAAATAAGATTTGAGCTATTTATAAGACAATCTTAAGCTTCTCTGACCTCGTGGAAACGCTGCTCCCAGGCAGTGTATCTTCATAAAAATCCATCTACGAGAAACCTCCACTTCACAGCGCAAGCTGGGGACTGGAGCAGCTCTTCATGGCCACCCAGAAGATGCAGATACTTTTATGTACCACAGAAAAGCAGATGAGCAGCAGGACTGCCTTTGCTTGCTCACCATGTCGTTCTACTCTAACACAAAAAGAAGAGTCCTCACCTGTCCTCAGTACCCCTTTTCTTTGCCACCACTCCCAAAATTTCACTGAACTGCAGAAGAGGACATTGGACAAGGCCTCAGAGGACCATTTCCCCAAGGCAGGAACCACTTCATTATTCCTGGCAGGTGTTTCTCTGACCCACTGCTAATGACCTTTGATGAGATAATGAGGCAATCTCCTGAAAACTCCCTGTTTTCTCATGTCTGACTTGAACTTTCTTTGCTGCAATTTTTTTCTCATACATCTCATCCCACCTCCAGTGGATGTGGAGCAGAACATATTTTACAAAATCCTAGATAATTCAGGTGGGGAGAAACCTCAGGAGACCACCTAGACCAAAGCAGGGTCAATACTGAATTCAGATCAATAATTTGCTTTTTGCTGCAGACCTTAAAATAGTCAAAGGTTGTCACATCTCTCTCCAAATCCCTCTTTCTCAGGTTAAGGAAGGAAATATTTAATCTTGACTTTTTATCTCCCAGGCCATCATGCTGCAATGTGTACACACATGCACTTGGTGTAAATGGGAACCAAACATTGATAAGAACAGTTGATAAGAAGGGAAATGAGGGAAAAGAGTGATCTCAGAAAGAAGAACGGGGGAAAATGAAATGTAACAGATTTGATCTAAATTTTAAAAAAAAGTACTACCTGTGAATGAAGAAAATAAAAATTAGCATGAAGGACAAAGGGAAAAAAAGAAAAAAAAGAGGTGCAAAGAGCTTGGCTTGTTTAGCACAGCAAAATGAAGATTAATAGAGAATATGAGTCCCATCTACAAACACAATGGATTGGAGCTGTTGAAGCTAAAGGGTGATTTGGGCCTAGCAGGAATTGGGAATCAACTTGCTGCATTCAGCCAGGCTACAAATTCAAAGGTTTTCACGTGCCACAAGAGTGAGGCCCTTAAAGACTCATGAGAGCAACATATTTTAAAAGGACTTTCATTAATTCAAGATACTGGACTGGAGTCACACAGACCTCTGCAATCCTCAGGGATATTTGTAATGAAATGGCTGAGGCCAAAGCAAGTGGGACACAGGGGAAGATGTATCAGATAAAGATTAACCAGCCTAGAACAATCCTGGATTTCAGAGCAGCGGTTCTGCTGGACCTGCACAGGCTATGCAGGGAAGCAGAATGCAAATCCCCAGGTTGTTATGGCAGAATATGTCACTTGGGAGGGTTTTGCAGCAGCCTGCCAGCCCCTGGCCACGTTCTCATCCCACGTCACGCTCCCTGTGCAGCTCCCTCAAGGCCCCTTTCCCTGGGGAGAGGGGTAATGCACTGATATGGATCTCATGACCTTATTTATTTGGAAATAATGATGCTATAAATTAGCCTTTGTTATGCACCCTCTGGGATCATTAGCTTTGAGAGCTGGGTACATTAGAATTCTGGAGACTTTTAGACTAATTGTAAATTTGGTTTAGTTTTTACATCAGTAGCTGCAACTCCTTTCCCCATGGAGGTGTCTTTGCAAAGGACTATTTCTTCACTTCAATTTATTTCAAGATGTAGATTATTTGGCTTCCTGAAATAGCTTCAGACATGGAGTAAAAACTGTGTATTTGTCATTTACTGTCAAGACTGACAAGTTGCAACACTTTATAAGGCAATTACTCTTTAATTCCTTATATAACTCCTCCAGGGAACATCAGAAATATTTATTGCAACACTGGTTGCCACAAAACCCAGAGTAAGATATATCAAATTATAATTTTTATTGGTGCAGACTGGGTGCTGAAATGCATATGAACTCCAACACACCAAGTTCTCTTTTAGGAATTCTGTGAGAAAATGAGGAAAGAACTGCACTCCAACATTCATATTATCAACTTTTGCTCTGAAAGTTAATTCTGAAAACTCAGTGCCTTGTAAATCCCTGCTCCCCCAGCATCACCTTGCAGTATTTCACACTGGATTTGTGCAGTAACTTCAAACTGGGCTCACTTTGTGCCCTGCATTTCAGAGCACTCTGCAGGTTCATTTCAGCCATCAGCTCTGAGCACTTCCCAGACCACACACTTCCACCCAGACTATGAGACAAGAAAAGGTCTCAGATTATCTCTTTTGATCCACAGTCCTAATATTCATGCTGGCACATTATTATCTTCCTCTGCTTTGAACAAACTATCTCAACAGAAAGAATCTGTTACAACCACATATGAAAATATAAAAGCATCTGATGAGCACTACAGTTGCTGTTATGAAGAGCTGGATATTTATTGAATAAGCAATATAATTTCAATAATTCAAACCACATTCTAGAACTATTCCAGTAAACAAACATTCCTATTTATTTGTATAATGTAATGGAAAAGTAAGATTCCTTTTCACAGCCTCTGGTACCTCAGATATCGACTTGACATCTTTGAAGCCCAGATAAGTCCAAACAAACAAAATATCAACACTCTCCATCAAAATTAACTGAAACGTCAAGAAGTTTCTCCAGCCAGATTTCCCTCCATGCGTATTTCGCTCTTAAAAATAAATGATCTTATGTTTTGTTGCTTTTCTGTGCTTAAAAAATGTTTCCTGAGAATTGTTCTTTCACAGTGAATCTCAAATTGTTTTAAGGAGTTTGTTTGACACTTCCCACCAATGGAAAAGAGTCCTTTTCTGTGAGAAACCACTCTCTCAAGATATTTGAATTTCCAAGCAGCTTCTTACCCCACAGTACCGCTCCTCGTTGAAGATCTGTGGAGGGAGGGGAATTCCATTCTGAGGCTTTTTTTCACCCGGGACATTCTCTCTCATCCATTTCCTATTGTCCTCATCCCCTGCTATGTCCATTTGCTGAAAGTCGATCTTGTTGGCCTCTAAAAAGCCCACAACTTCTTGCTGTTTCTTTTTTATCTGGGTAGGAAAGAGGAAATACAACATCTCTTCTTTAAAAAGAAAATTATTTTCTGAAAGCTGCTGCTATTACAAGAACTCAAGCAAGTTTACAGAGTCTTTTAGATTGGAACAGACTCCAAGATCATTGAGTCCAACCTTTGGCCAAAGCCCACCTTGTCCCCAGCCCAGAGCACTGAGTGCCACATCCAGTTGTTCCTTGGACACCTCCAGGGATGGGGGTTCCAAACCTCCCTGGCAGTTCCAATTCTTGACAACCCTTTCCATGAAAAAATTCTTCCTGAAAGTTGAAAGCTCCTGAAGTGGGATTCACTTCTCCAGTAGCCCTCAAACTTTTTGAAGCTGAGATTCAACACTTTGTCAGCACCCAGAGCGCTGCCACTACACCCCTCCCACCACACACCCACCCCCCAGCTTCTTTCTTTCTTCCTTCCTTCCTTCCCTGGATGCAGTGAAAACTCCAGCTCAGAAATGAGGCTCAGCAGGAAGCCTCCTACTGTGTTCCCAGATCTGGGAATGTGGTGTACAGATACCTATGGTGATCCTGCCTGAACTCAGGACAGGTCTGAAAATGCTCATATTTTCCTCAGCATGGAACAGCCTCCTTCTCCCCACCAATGACATGTGACATTCAGCTTTCCATGAGCCACGTTTCTCCCTGTCTCTGTTCTGTAATGCTAGGCATAAATAAATGTCACAGAATCAGAATCACAGAATAGTTGGGATTGGAAGGAATCCTCCAGTCCAACTGCACTGCCAAGCCAGGGTCACCTGGAGCAGCTGACACAGGATGGTGTCCAAGGGGGGTTGGAATGTCTCCAGATAAGGAGACCCCACAACCTCCCTTCTTCCTGTTTCAGAGCTCTGCCACTCTCAGTGTCAAGAAGTTCCTCCTCATGTGGAGGTGCAACTTCTTGTGGTTTAGTTTATGGCCATTGCTCCTTGAGACATAATATATAAATATGAGTGAAGGCTCAAGAAAATCCAGCACAGCTGAACTCCTGTGCTTAAATACATCCCCCATTACAGAATTACTTTCCAGCTGGACCACGAAGAACGTGCTACATACAAATCAAACTTGTTACACTCAGCCTCTGTGACACCTAAAATTCACTCATGGTCCTTACTCCCTTTGATTCTGGTTCTGTACAGGCCTAGGATGCAGGCACTGAGCTTGCAACCCATCCCTTTACTCTGAAAATGTTAACACCCACTACACTCCCCTACTAAAGGAATGCTACTCCTAAGCAGCTTATGAAGAACTTGCCACCAGACATAGCTAGAATGAGGCATCAAGGTAATTTTTATATCTTATGATTTGAAACCATGTCTTCCATATGTCAGACACCTGAACACCTGAAATTAAAGTGACACCACGCCAGTGAAAATCAGAGAGACAGGCAATGAGATGAGAAGTCAGGGATTATGTATTTCCAAAATCTAATAAAACAGAAGAGCTGAAGTAGAGTGATATCTTATTATCCTGGAAAGACGAATTCTCATGAGCAAGGATAAAATTTCTTTTCCTTGTTCAGTCAAAGAAGCATCTATCTACATACATGCTTGCTTATAAAAAACAACAAACAGAAAATGCTGTACATTTTTATGACAATAAGGGAGGTTTACAGTGAGCTAAAAAAAGTGCATCACTTTGAATGGAAACACTAATCCAACGTGGTCAAAAGCCATGCAGTAGACAGAGCCCAAAGGTGCTTACTTCTATTCTTATTTTCTCTTTTTAAACAGAGATAATTTCATTACTGGCTATTTAGCTGCAGAATTATTTGCAGAACACATGCAGGCAGCGGGAAGGATTGCCCAAGGGACGTTTCACTGGAGAAAGTGGCAGGATAATGTTTGTATAAATGGTTAATAAAATCTGCAGGAGCCAGCAGCAGGAGTAACATCACATGCTCTGACAGCCAGGGCTCTCAAGTGCTGTCAGCTGCAATTCCAGGGTCAGCCTGTCCCTTTGGACACGGGCTCTGCAGGAGATAGGGCTCCTGGAATAGCTGCTGCTCCAGACAGACGGTGCCTCTGAGGAGATAAGGGAAACAGAGCCATGGATTCTGTGCTCCCTCGCTTATAAAAGCTGCAACTTTTAAACCTGGCTTGATAGTTTCTCTTCAGCTTGAGGTTTATAGTGCACAGGAGGCTCAGGCAGCGCCAGGTATGAAAGCAAAAATTAGGCACAAATTGTGTGAAAAAATGAATGCTGAGGTAAAAGAGTAAAGTTACATGGAATTATGCTGCTTAAGGAAAAGGCAAGGAGTTTCCTACTATGGCAATGACCATAAACTGAGCAGAAGATGTGCTGTGTCCTAAGGCTCACCATTACTGGGTTTTAGGCAGAGCAAAAGACTTGGGACACAACCAAGTGTGAAACCACAAAGCAAATCTTTGCTGTGGGTGGCACTAAATGCTGGGCAACCAAAAGAATCTCTCCAAAGAAAGCAGCACTCAGAGAGGGAAATTTAGGGTGTAACAACACAGAGGACATGCAAAGGCTTTCCCAGAAGGGATGAGACTGCAGGAGCTTGTTTGTGTGCTCACATGTGTCTGATGGCATGGGAAGAATTCAAATTGCTTGGGCATAGATTACTTGGAAAGTGGTGATGAGCAGGATATTATTTCAGCAATGCCATTTTTTTCTTTCAGCAAAGCTTGAGTTGCACCATCCCTAGCAACTAGTCTCTTAAAATAAGAAAAAATTGTTTTAAATAAGTAGTATCTAGCTAGAGTGTAAGAATTGCTAGAGAGGTTGTGGACTTCCCATCCCTGGAAGTGTTCAAGGCCAGGCTGGATGACAGAATCACAGAATGGTTTGGGCTGGAAGGGACTGAAAGATCACCTCATTCCAACCCCCTTCATGGGCAGGGACACCTTCCACTGTCCCAGGTGCTCCAAGCCCCATCCAGACTTCCACAGATCCATGGGCAGCCACAGATTCCCTGGGAACCCTGTGCCAGGGCCTCACCACCTTCACAAGGAAGAATTTTATCCTAATATCAAATCCAACCCTTTACTCCTTCATTTTAAGGCCTTTCTCCCTTGTCCTGTCCCTCCAGCCCTTGGAAATTGTCTCTCTCCATGTTTCCTGGGGCTCCTTCAGGCCCTGCAAGGCCACACTGAGGCCACCCCAGAGCTTCTCCTCTCCAGGCTGAACAATGCCAGCTCTCCCAGCCTTTCCTCCCAGCAGAGCTGCTCCATCCCTCTGCCCATCCTGGTGCCTCCTCTGGGCTCTCTCCAGCAGCTCCAGGTGCTCCCTGTGCTGGGCCCAGGGCTGGGGCAGCTCTGCAGGTGGGCTCTCACCTGAGTGGGGCACAGGGACAGAATCCCCTCCCTTGCCCTGCTGGTTATGATTTTGATGCCAATTTGAAGCGGAACAAGTTCATAAAATATCATCAAACCCACTGGAAATAAAAGGATTTTAGAGGTGTCAAAACCATGAACAGCAGAAAGCAAAACTGCAAGACTTCCTCTGTATAAGACATGAATCCTCTTTCTCCCACAGTTTAGAATCTTGCAGGATATTACCAAATCCTAAACACCTCTGTGACTAGCAACAAATTTATTTTATTTTCTTATTGCTTGCTCCAAGCCAAGCTTTTAGTACTTTTTAGGGCTATAAATAAATGTCTCCACTTCTGCCTGCCCTAATGAATAGTTCAATATCAGCTATGTCTGGAGCAGAAAGGTAATAATGCTGGAGATATTCAAAATAAACTTTTGAAGGACTGAGGGGAAAAATACAGACTACAGATTTGCTCCAGAGCCACAGTGAATTGTAACATTCCAGCAGTTGATCCAGAGAACCAGAATGTCACTGGGTTCACTGCATTCACTTGCACAAAGTATTTATTAACATGAAAACCACTTGCAGTGAGTAGGGTGACCACGTATTGCATAAAATGGAGACTTTTTCATTCTTTGCCAATGATCCCCTGCTGATTTACACCAGAGGCTGGGCCCATCTTATACTGAAATTCAAAATCAACAACATGCATTTGATGGAGATAGCCACATCGAAGAGATCACCAGTGCTAATAGGACAATTTAAACCTCCAATTTAAACTGTTTAGGGATTAAATTAATTCTCTTCAGGAAAAGCTGTACATGCTTAGTACAAAATTTGTATTTAATAGGATTTTAGTGATATATTGAGGTTTGTGCTAACTCCTTGCGTGAGTGAATTTTATTTTATACATACCAGAACTCACTAAAGGTTCATTGAAAGGATATCTTCCATCCATGTTCACCAGAAAACATGGAAAACTACTCCAGCTGAACGCTGGGTGTACTCGGCACTGCAATTCGAATCAGTAATCTGAACTCAAGCTGAGATTGCTGCAGCTATACACACACCCAGCACAGCAGAAAGGAGCAAATACGGAGGAATATTGCCATGTGGAGATTCCATACTTTTCTTTTGGAGTCTCCAGATCCAAACAGGCCAAACAGGAGCAAGAAGAGGGCCCGTGCACAGCACACGGCAATTTATAAAGCTACTTGAGCAGTGAATGCTCTATTACAAATTGCAAATTATCAAACCTAAACTTCCCAACTTCCTCTTTTTTTCTTGTTTTTCCCCTTGTATCTGAGGTATATTTTTTAAAAAAAGAAAAAGAATGATAAATGTCAATAATAATTTTAGAGTGTCAGGCTTAGGAACAGGCTGGGTGAGAGAGCTGCAAATTTCCTCAGCATTATTCCAACTGTGACTTTAGTGAAGGACCCCCCGTTCATTTCCTACAGAGGATGGTGCCATGAACAGGGGGTGTTTTCTGGAGCTTTTCCACTCTGGAAGCTTCTTAAAGAAATGGAGCTGGCGTCAGGGAGATGGAGATGCAGTTACAGCTCTGTGCGAGCACCAGCCGGGTTGTTCAGCCGTGTCACTGGGAGGGAGGGAGGGAGTGCCAAAGGAAAACTGAAATCTGAGCTCATCTGGGAACTGGATATAAAAGGAAACAGTCCTTTCCCGGTTCCCACCTCCCACGGACTTCCAACCTCCCTACTATTCACATGCCCTTCCCTGCGGCTGATACGCTCTGCTGACAGCTACAGCAGCAGATCTCTGTGCTAAAAATCATCAGTATAGCATTTCAATAGACACACACACACACACAAAAAAAACCAAAAAACAAAAACCAAAAAACAAAAACAAACAAAACAAAAACAAAAACAAAAACAAACAAAAAACCCCCCCAAACAAACAAACAAAAAAACCCCCAAAAACCTAAACCAACCAAAAAGAAAACAAAACACCGACAAAACCAAAAAACCTCGGGAAAGGGAGAGGCTCGGGGAGGAAGTTTTTCTGCATAACTTTATTCAGCTCCAGGCTCTTTCTTAGATTTTCCCCTTTCACAGGAGCAGTGTCCTAAAGTCTCTTTTAAAAACCACTTTATTTTCTCCTGTAAACAGCCTACCTTCACTTTTTCACAATTACAATACCCACTCTTTCCTTCTTCAGTGTATATATATTGCAGATGCTTTCCCAAACAGCAGTAAATCTATGAAATGACAGATAATTTAGACATAAATGTTAGAACTGTGGTAAAAGCTCGCAGGCAAGCCAGCCTGCACTGACAGGAATTCTCTACATCTTAGCAGCTTTCAAGAATAAGGTGGTCAGGGCAGAATAAAACTAAGGGTTATTCCTGCTAAGAATTCCAGCGGGTTTTTTGCCACGTGCAGGCTTTTTCCTGGCATCTCGTGGGATAATTCCCCACCCTGACCCCAGCAGTAAGAGGCGGATGTTAAACGAGTCACCTACCGCTGTAGACCCCGAAGATGTGGCCACAAAGACTTTGATCACCATGCTGACAGCGATGGAAGTGAATCAGCACAGCAGCCCTGCTATCCACAAGTCCCAGCGATCCCAGGAGGAATCCAAATGTTCCACAGCTCCTGGGCTAAGCCGGGTCCTAAATGGGTGCCCGCTCCCCCCAGCAATCCGGCAGCTTTGCCCTCTCCCTCTCCCCGGGGTCCCGGGTTTTCCCATCCATTGGCTCCTGGGTATTTTGGGACGAGGATTGGTCAGTAAGAGGAGCCACAGCAAGGGGTTTGCACCTGCCCCCGGCCTTATTGCATTAGATTGACAGGGTGGCAGCCCAAAAAAGGCAAGGGAGAGTAGTGCACCAATGAGACAGGGCTGGAGAAATATTTGGGAAGGGGGGGAAGGGACAAGTGAGAAGGGAGAAGGGACGGAGAGCTGGCAGGTTCATGCTGGGGGCAATCCCAAAGCTGTGGGGTTGCAGGGGCACTGTCACAGCTAAGTCCTGCAGGAAAGAGCTTTCCCTGACCACTACAAGGCTTTGGAGTTGTAGCTGGAAATTTCAAATTATAAAAGGGGAAGGGGAGGCCAAGGGGAGCATAGATGCAGCAGTAATTATAGCAGAGATCAGATTGAAATAAGCCTTGGTTACAAACACTCTCAGCTTTAAAGAACTCATCTGCAGTGCAGGGCTCAGGGACTGCCCCGACATAAATGTGAGTCAGGACACTGCCTGATACTGATTTGCCTGGTTCGATGTACCCAGAACCTAGTGCTGCATTTTCTCCTCTTTTTTGCACCACCAGTGAAAATTTCCAGGGCACAAGGTGTAAGAAGAGGTCCAGGATACTCAGCAAAAAAAATTTCCATTATCCTGTATTATCCCGGATGCTCTTTTTTCCATCTGGTTGTCGCCTTCTACCCCAGAGATCACCACAATTCAGTGGCTGCCTGCACATACTTGCTTGAGAAGGTCTCTGGGCATGAGAAGTATTTGAAGAATGCTAAATGGTCACAGACTATTTTCAAATTTTAAGGGCCAAGTCTGTTTCTGCTGTGAGCAACATGAGCTCAGTAAAGCTGACCCTGTGCCAGAGGTGAAACTGGACTGGGTTTTACAAACACACATTTCACATGTTAAGATTGAATATAGCAATGTCTGATCCTGAAAATGCTTAAAATGGATTATAATACTTTATTTCCAGGATTCATTGGATTGGACTAAATACACTATTATATAGTAATAAAGAGTAAAAATTTTGTTGGAAGGAAGTTTTTTGTGTTCACCAGTATGTGAAGCTGGAAATGCAGTACTCCATGTATGGAATCAGGATCCTGAAAAACTGCACTGAAAACTAAAAATAACAGTATGGACAGTTTACTGTGGCTCACCATCTGTCATTTCTTTTTACTTTTGAGAGGCAACAGGAGATCCAGCAAAAACCCTATTAGAAGCAGGTATTTTCAGAGTATTTTCCTGAAAAAGAACAACCACCAAAAAAAAAAAAAAAAAAAACAAAAAAAAAAGCCACAGTGAAAAAGCATAAATTATTGCCTGAGGTTGTTACCCATGCTTGATTCTCATAAGATTTTAATAGTGAATATAGCCTGGGAAATGACTGGCCATTTGGAATAAAATATTTCCACATTATTTGCTTTTCTGTGCCCTGAAGAAGTACAACCAAAGGAGGAAGTGGTCTTAGGCTTCACAGCATACTGATTAGCCTTGTGATAATGATGTTAATAATTTATCAGAGAATCACAGAATAAGCTGAGTTGGAAGGGATCATGGAATCCAACTCCTGGCCCTGCACAGCACCGTCCAGAAGAGTCACACCATGTCCTCAAAGCAGTAAATATTTGCACCACCAAATGTCCACAGTCAAATTCTGGGACAGAATTGCCAATGAACTCTCAGCTTCATCCCCGAAACACTCGCTTGAGCCACACATGGAAACATAATTCCCAACATCCCAGCGCACCTGGGGCTGGCGGGTGAGGGCTTTGGGTTATGACTGCCATTGTGTGCAGCCTCGAAGGAACACATGGCTTCGTTCTGAAGGGATTTTTCCCCTTTTTCAACTTAAGAATGTTGAGTTTAACCCTGAGTTTGGAGACTGTTGAATCCGGCCTGTGCGCTCTGAGGGCGCGTCCAGGCCGTCAGGCGCCTCCATGGCCACAGCACGGTGAGACCCACATCGCCAAATTCCCATTAAAACCCTGATGTAGTACTGAAATATGAGGGTGGAAATACACACGCAGCCTCCTCTGCCAGGTCTGGGCTGAAGGAAAAGGGAGGGAAGAGAGAGGAAAAGGGTGAAACCCCACTCCGAGGGTGCTGCCGCCATTTCCCACAGCAACGGCGATGGAGGGCGGTGATGGCAGCTCGTGAGGCCCTGAGGGGATGGCACACCCTGGGGTGGAAGTGGGGAGAGATTCCCAGAGAGGACACGGGACAAGGTGGGATCCTTCACCTGTGGGTGACAGGGGGACAGGGAGAGCAGAGCAGAGTGATGGCGGGACATGGGGCTGGGTGTGGGATTGTGTGTCCATGAGGGACACTGAGGGGTGCCAGGACATGGGGCTGGATGTGGGATTGTGTGTCCATGAGGGACTCTGAGGGATCTTCCAGGACATGGGGCTGGGTGTGGGATTGTGTGTCCAGCTGGAACACTGAGGGGTGCCAGGACATGGGGCTGGGTGTGGGATTGTGTGTCCATGAGGGACACGGAGGGGTGCCAGGACATGGGGCTGGGTATGGGATTGTGTGTCCATGAGGGACACTGAGGGATCTTCCAGGACATGGGGTGGATGTGGGATTGTGTGTCCATGAGGGACACTGAGGGGTGCCAGGACACGGGATATGTGTGGGACTGTGTGTCCATGAGGGACACTGAGGGGTGCCAGGACATGGGGCTGGATGTGGGATTGTGTGTCCATGAGGGACACTGAGGGATCTTCCAGGACATGGGGCTGGGTATGGGATTGTGTGTCCATGAGGGACACTGAGGGATCTTCCAGGACATGGGGTATGTGTGGGATTGTGTGTCCATGAGGGACACTGAGGGATCTTCCAGGACATGGGGTGTGTGTGGGATTGTGTGTGCGTGAGGGACACTGAGGGAGCTGCCAGGACATTTTCATTTTTGACAGAGTGATTTGGCCCTAATTATTTTATTCCTGTACCTTTTCAACATAAATTCTCCTGGAGTTTGTCCATTCCAGCCCCTCTTCAGCTACTGCCTTTTTAATTCTATTGCAATATCTTTCATTTAATATCTCTGTTTCTTGTCCTTCACCTTTGGTTTTCCTGTCTTCTTCTATTTTATTTACTTCTCAATACCTGCTCTGGATGAGCAGATTCAGGCCACACTTCTCATCAAAACAAATTAAAGCAGCAGTTTTAAGTTTAATTTTAGGTAATTTGCTTTAAAAACAATTTGCCTAGAAAGTGTTGGCAGTGCCAAATCGAATTGAAACACAAATACAGATCTATGTGCCAACCTGGGCTTTGCCTAATGCTCAAAATATGATTTTTCATCTCTCATGGGTTATTGCACTGCCTCAGATTTAGCAGGACTGTGTCATTCCTCAGTATTCCACAAGGAAAAATTGTTCATGCAAAGGAATTAAGAGTAATGAAACTGTTTTGATTCAGCCTAAAATGTTCTGTGCAATCCTGAATTAAGTTTCTTAATTTTCTTTGGGAGCTGTGTGATTCCCCTCTCCCCTTTAAGAAATTTGATTTCATTTAATTTAAAATGAAATGCCAGCACAAAGCAGAAATGCCAACAAAGGAATTAGAAGGTTCTAAGAAAATAGTTTCATATTTTATTAGTGAAGGGTACATGTTAAAATCCATGTGAACTGAAACATAATTTTAACTCCCCTCAAATTTCCTTTCCTTTTAGACCCCCAAAATATACAACTTAATCTTCTACTGTGTAAGATTCTTTGTCTATAAAACTCTGGTCTGAGCAGTCTGTAGTGAAGGAGTGAAAAGTACAGAATATTTCTCCACTGCCTGTTCCAAGACCCAGTTTGAAAGTTAAAGCTTCTAATTGTTTTATTTTAGAAAATAAAAGAGAGAAGGTCATTAAAAGGCCTTGTAGTTGATACATTAGGGGAGCAAGAAATAAACTTTTTGATAAATCAGGGAAACTTTGCCTGGATCCCCAGGGGCAGCCAATGAATTTTAAGGGAGCAAAGATGGATTTCTCCACTGCCGTGCTGTTGCTATGAGGAGGACGTGACCTTGCCACTCTCAAAACCCTCTATAAGCATATATTTTCCTACTTTTCTATTTTTCTTCCTCTTTTATGCAAGAAGTAAAATTTGAATTCTGGCTTTGGATCCCAACATTTAACCTCTTTTGTGTTTTGATTGCTTTCGAGTATGTTTAGAAACTAATTCCATTCCACAATTGTGGCTCAAGGCAAAACTCGCCTCTCCTCACCTCAAGTGGATTGGAAAATGAGAGTAAGAAAATGCAATAGATTGAGCCATAACCCAAGAAATATTTTTTAGCAGAACTACAGTGTTTAAATTATTCTGCCAGGAGAATAGACTGATCTCTTCTTGTACTTCCCAGTAGCCTTGATAAGGAAAAGAAAAGGAAATAAAAGGGTGGGGGAAAAAAAAGGGGAAAAAAAAAAAAGCATAACAGTTATTCACAAAGACCTAGAAAATTAGTTAGAATGGTTTATTTTATGCTAAATATACGCTTTTCACAAGCATGTTAAAATAGCTTTAGGTTCTTCTCTATCCTCTGCTTACAGTGTTAATGTGGCAGCTAAGGTAGTTTTTGTGCTATTTTAAGGGTTAAGTTAATTTTGTGATCTGAGTTTCTGTCTGATTCTAGAAAAATGTGACTAAATGATGTTTTTATGACACGCAATACTGTGAAATCACAGATAGAGTAATGACCTATTGGAGAAGATACAAGTGAGCATCTTCCCAGTGATGATTCCAAGAGCTCGGTCTGTGATTGACCCTCAAAGAGTCAGAGGATGCAAACCTCTGGAAACACCAGGAGCTGAAGAGAAGGAAGCACAGAAAAAGAACAAGACAAAAAAGGAAAGAAAGAAATGTGGTCAGTGTCTCTTCGCCCCAGGTGATAAAAAAGGTAAATTTGTTTTCTGGTGGAACAAGGCTCTCTTAAGAAATATAATTGTTCCCCTTCTTTGGCTTTTTTTTTTTTTTCCCTTCAATAATTAGGAAGAAGGGACAACAGTTTTTCAGGGAAAGAATATAATAAATCCTGTTTCAAACACCAGTGAGGGGAGGGAAGAGAGAGATTCCCTCCTGTGTTATCCCACTATACTCAGTGACCTGAGGGGATGATCACCTGGGATGTGGGAGCACCTTAATAATCTTCATTCCTCATCTTCAACCCAAGGACCTGAAAATGGCTCTCTCACATTTTGCTTTCTGCCCATGCATCACCTGGCGAGTCTGAAAAAGCCTTTCATGAGGAAAATTAATAGAAATAATGCACAGAAGTGTCAGTTTTGACCAGAAAACAGCCATTTTGTGGCCAGCTTGGTCATGGTGTATCACGTGAAATGAAGCTTGTGCCTCAGTGGAATGAGCATACAGGACAAATATGTAAATGAACATGGAATTCTTGTCACTGTTAACAGTGAGGAATCTCTCCATGCCTGCATCTTTTCATGTCTAGATCCATCCTTTCCTAAATCCTACCAGGCCATATCAAAAATGAGTGGAAAACCAGCAACCCTTTTCCTGCTGAGCTTCAAACTTTCATCTTGATTTACCAAAGCTACAAGATAGAAATCAATCCAAAAAGCCAAGAGAAGAGCCACTGATTGTCTCTGTTATCATCTCTGTTATTACACGCTGCTGTCAAGAAGTTATACTGGCATGAAAGTAGCAGACCACAAAAAATAATGACATTTTTTTAATCTAGTTAGCAAAAAATCCTTATTGACCTCTCCCTGAGGTGGATAATTTATTGTTTATATTTGTAGATGTTATATATCATTTTGATGAAGGGTTTATTTTTGCTCGTCCATGACTACTGGAAATGAAATATGTTTTATAGTACTTCTGACAGCTTTTGCAGGAAGGTGTCTGCCCTTTTCTCTTCCATCCTCTCAGTCTATTCTGACAAAAGAAAACAGCAAGATAATGTAATTTTGCAAATATTTTGTGACAACATTTATGGTCATATTATAGTTTTCCTGCAGTGGGATTTTGTTACAAAAAACATTGGATTCAACAGAAATTCTTGAAAAGATCTGTCCTTTTACTCTGGTGGGTTTTTTTAGGTCAGGACCTTTCCTGTTTTATCCATAAAATATGAGGTGATCTATAAATGATAATAAACTTTTGAACAAACTACTGCCTGGAGTGCCTTGAGAGCTGTAGTGAAATTGAATATATGCCTAAAAAAGGGGAACACACTCAGATTTACAGTCTTGACTATTTTTAAATTCTAATTCTGCTTCAGGAAAAGAAAATGAGAGTAATTCACCCAGAATCCTGGCCAGAAAGAGAGGCAAATGGAAACAACACACTGAGAAGTAGCCTGTTAATATTTTTTTTTTAATTGCTGTCTAGAAACCATGTACACAACTGCACACCTGTTCTATGCAATGAGCATTTAAGGATTAAAAATGTGGTTTAACTCAAAGCTGACTGGAAAGTTGTAGAAAGCTGGTTAGAAATCTCAGCTGCAGGGATTTTAACCATGTGCTGTTGGGGTCATGTTGGTTTTTAAGTCCTTGCAGATCTGTAAATTGCTCTGTTGGGTTTTTTTGTTGCTTTTTTGTTTTATCATGCACCTATTCAAGGTGTAGAATCTGATGGGTTGAATTTGGTCCATCAGATTGTGGCTACATTAGTGAAGTGCATGATTTACAGGCCGAAAATTCATTTCCATGGATTGAAAATTGATTTCCACTGATTTATTTCCACTTATTTCCGTTGCCTGCTAGCTGCGGTCCGCTGCAGCCGCAGAAATACACAGAGATATAAAATATTTAATGCCTTTATCTGTGAAATGTTTGACTCACACAATCCTAGAATGGTTTGGGTTGGAAGGAGCCTTAAAAACCATCATGTTCCAGCTCTTGCCATGGGCAGGGAACCTTTCCCTAGACCAGGCTGCTCACTTGAAGTTTTTGGGGCATTTTGTGAAGAAACCACAGTTATGTAGTTGGGTGAGCAGTAAAGGCACACAGTGACTGACTTGTCTCAAGTGACTGCTCTCTCTCAATGCCAGTTTCCTCTGCTCTCAATGCAGGAGGAAAGAAATGGCCGACTGCAAAAACGCCGTGTCTGAACGCCTCGTTTTTAACCCTGCAGAGCGGGGTGGTTTACCAGGACAAAAACGCCATGGCCCAGCGGATCTCCTCGGCCAGGCTGCACAAAATCAAAGAGCTGAATAACGAAATCTTTGACTTGCAAAGGAAAATCGAGGAGTCGGGCTTGGAGAACCAGGCTCTGAAAGAGCTCAGCCGCCGGCGCGCCAGGGCCATCGACCGATACGACAACGCCAAGAGCCACTTGCAGGAGCTTCTAACAGGGCATCGTAAGGAGATGAAAGATCTGAGACAACTCCTGAAGATGTCTCAGGAGGCCGAGAAAAACGCAGCCAGGGAGCTCAAAAAAGTTGAAGCGGAGCTGAGGAAAACTAAAAGTGATCTGAAGACTTTGCTTGTGCTGTCGAAAGACAAAGCTCTTGCAGAGAGGGAGGAACTTGATCACAGATTGTCAGTCCTTAATGAAATATTGGAAGTGAAGGATGAGAGGATACAGGTAATGCCTGCAAATTGTTGTACTTATGGAATATAGGATCATGGAATATCCTAAGTTGGGAAGGAATCACAAGGATCATTGAGCAAGAGAGGTTTTGGTGCAGGAATAGTGGAAAAATTTTGGCTGCTTCTTGTCACATGAATGATTCTGATGTAATCCTGTAACACTGGATGCTGTTTAATCCAATGCTCTCCTGAGTGTAAGGAAGTTTAAGAGAAAATTATTGTCCTTTTAATAGCTCATGTTTCTTTATTCTCCCTGACCCTGGCACAAAAAAGGCAGGAACACCGTTTTTACTACAAAACTGGAAGAGTGAAATTTCTATGGTCCTCCAGGAATTAATTTCTATTTTCTATGGGGCCTATTATGCATAGAATTAAAGAACCAGGAAATCTTAAACTGTAGGTATGAACAGCTGAATTCAGACCCTCTTTTAAAAACTTTCTGTTTCCAGGAGTGAGCAGCTATAAAAAGCACACGGGGTTGGGTGTCCACCCTACAGTTTTAGGAACTGAAATTTCCTTGAATGGCACTGGGTTCTGAAGATAAAGAACCGAGTAAATTACCAGGTTTTTATTTACACTAAACCTCCTTACTCTGCCACAATTCATAGATCTCTGTGATTAGAAACTCTTAGCATTTCCCAGAGATGGTTGTATTTATTAATCCATGAGAAAGGTAATGTATTTTTTATGACTGAATGCAAAAACCTTTTTTTTTTGTTTAGTGAAATTAGGTGTTAAACAATTTTTTTCTTATTTTGAAAGTAATTTCTCAGATACTTCATTATAATTTCATGTATTGATTACAATACAATTTATAATATTATTTATAATTAGAATACAAAAATTGTTATTATATGTAATTGTGAGGTTAAATTTTGTTATATTAGCACACTTATTTTTTTAAACCTGTCAAGAACTGAAATTTTTCAGCTGTCACACTGACTATGTCCATATGGTAAAATCTGTCACTTTTTAAGAGTCTGGAAATGCAGCTGAAGCTGAACAACAGCACCTTTACTCGTCAGCTGGCAAGTGAGAGTAAAAAACTTCTGGAAGCTGGGATAATCACAAAGAACTTGCTAATGGAAATTAATTCCATTCACCAAAAAATTAAGGTATTGCAGATTTTATCCAATTTCTGTTTCTACATGAAAATTCAAGTATTTAATGTTACCTATTCCTTTTGCTTCTTTTATATTATTTACTAATGGAATTTTTGCTTCCTACTTGAGTCTATAGTTTACTAAAAAAACCAAAAGTGCCAAATTCTGGCATTATTGTAGGTTCTATTTGTTAGAAATAGTTCAATAACGAATTGAAACAGAGATGAATGCATCAGAAATTGAATAAAAATCCACACCAATGTGTTGCCATTTTGCCAGATCAGGGTCAAATATGTTCCTTCTCACTTTAAATGAGCTCCCTCACAGAAACAAATCAAAATGAGCCAAATATTACAACCTGCAAAAGTAGAGTTTAACAAAAGGACTCATGGAAACATTTCAAGAGTTTGCTCAAATTCCGGTTTGGTTTTTAGACAAAAGTATTTGGGACAAATAGGTGCAGTTCAGCACTTTCTGTAATGCTTATAAATCAATCATACAGGAAAACTAAATGGAAATAAACCCAAAACTGCCAGGAATGGGATGTCATGTGAGTTGTAATGAAGAAAACCAGTACACATTCCAGAAAACCTGGAATCCCTTGTGGCTTTTTCATGACTGTGTTTGTAACACAGTTAAAATACACTTATTTATACATTTCTGTGTAAAAGTGATCCCACTGGCGAGCTTGCTCTTCCTAAATGGAATCAAATGTGTGAAAGATGTTGTTAAGGGGAGTTTTCCCAGATCTTGTGCAGGGCAGGACAGGCAGTTCCTGAGGATTCAGGGAGGTTTGGATTTCTGCACAGGGATGTTGTTCATTCCTTTTGCCAGACACAGAAGTTTCCTCCTGGTGCTTGGCAGTGCTTTCCCCCTGTCAGAATCTGATCTCTTCCTGGATGTGTAGATCTGGGAGATGGGAACAATTATAATCTCAGAACATAAATATAAAACTCTCCCAAAATGCAAATTATTCCAAAGTACAGTTCTCACATTAACACTGCTCTAGAATAGTTCTATTTCATCTCTTTCTCACAGTTCTCTGTGTGTCTAGGTCTCTGAATTTTCTATTTAGATCCACAAAATCCTCTATTAATTTACCACAAAGAAGACCAGGCATGCTTATCAACCTTATTTCTGTGCCAGAACAGAGTTTATCCTTACAAATCCATAGTTGTAAGTACCTGTCTTATTTTAGGCCATTCCACTTCCAGGATAACTTGTAATTTTCCCAAGTAAATGAAGCTCTTGCTTTTTTCCCACTGAAAACTGGTGTGGTGAGAGTGTTACTGAGATCTGTCTTCTGTCTTTGAGGAAGATTTCATTAAGGAAAGAGGAATCTTGCTAAATGTCAAAATGTGCCTCTGGAGTTTATGTCACCACCAGAGCAACAGGTTGTGAAACAGCTGAGCACATGACGAGGGCACTGAGTAAATGAATTTTTTTTTTTAAATCAACAAAAAAGAGGAAGTGCAGTCAAAAAATATTTACTCTGGAAAAAATGTAAATGACAAAACCACCACGTGGGCCTGGCAAAATCCCTGATGAGTTTCACCCAGCATGGGAAAATTAGGTTGGTAAGAAGTAATTCTTAATGCATGTTAGAAGCTTAATAGTGTTTATTTCTTCTCAGGAGAAGGACCGGCAGCTTTACATAAAGAGTATTTATGCCATTCGGATGCCAAAAGCCCTGAGGGACAGAAGTGATTGGGTTCCTAATGACCAAAGTACGTCTGTAATCATCTCCCTTTTTTTTTGTTTAATTAAGTGACACTTCCACTGGTTTAGAACTGGGAGGTAACTTCCAAATTAAATGGCAAAGTAGTGCTTTTGTATGGGCTGGAAAGGTTCAGAAAGGTTACAGGCTTGAGTGGTAGAACAGAACAGTATAAATTCAGTTCTACCAAGGAAGAAAGAGCTTTTTAGTAAAGAGTATTTATTTCACATGTGTGCTTATAGATATTGGGGAGAAATATCTATTCCATGCAGTCTTGGCTGTCCAGCATTCCAAGAGCAGCTGTCTGGGGTGGGATTCAGCTGATTAAAGCCAAGCAGCTCTGTTTGAGATGCCCCAGTCTGCCTCAGCTACATCCAGATTTTGGGTTTGAATGGTCTGAACATGGCCTTCCCTGGGTGAAGCACCACTTTAAAACACTGCTCAGACTTTTCTGCTCCCAAACTGAAGCAGAAATCAGGACCTCCTTCCCATGGGTACCGAAGAGCACTTAGCAAACCTGTCTGCTGGGAATGCTGCACATCCCACAGAATTCCTCAAATTATGGCAGCAGTACAAAATCTTATCACACTCAGTTGCTTATTTCTTTCCTCTTCATTGCTTTTGCTCACCCATTAACTCTGCCCTAACCACCAGTGAACTACAGGGAAAAGACTGGTAATTCAAGGTGTAAAATTAAGAAAAAACCATATTCCTAGTTCTCATCCCAAGTCAGACACTTTTTTTTTTAATGAAACTCTGAATTCCTGTTTCAGTTACACCACACAACTAACTTTTTTTTTTTATTTTACTCACATATGGCCTTGTACAATATTGCTATTAAATTATGGTACTTAAATCACTGTTATTATTTAAATCCTTCCTTCCTTTAAGCAAGATAAGGGAGAGAGACATGAAATTTTGTAATGAAATCTTCCAAGCAAAGTTGCCTGATCCTCCCGAATTTTTAGCCCATAAAGGTTTCATTCTCTGCCAGTTAATGGATTTGGAAAAACCCAGAGCTGGAATTCCTGACAATTTGGTTTCCTTTTCACTCTTGTCTTGAATTTTCCTGTAGCAGATTTCTCAACATCTGCCGCTTTAGGTCATTTTCTAGTTGATGTTCACACAAGTTTTTCAGCCAGCAGGAAATTTGGAGCTGGGTTTTTTAACCCTGCTGATAAATAGCTGGCGGGAGGCTCCCGCAGGTGGTCAGGAGGCTCTGTGCAGGTCACAAAAATGGATTTTTTGGCTGGAGCCGTGAATTCCGGGAGCAGGGCAGGTGGCAGCGCCTCACCTGAGGGTGCAGCGCCCTCTGCTCCCGCTCCCGGGGAGCGCCCTGCTCATCCCGCCTGGAAAAGCTTCTGGAGCAACCGGGAGAAAAAGCTGGAGCAACTGGGATACCAATTCCCCCCGCAGCGTCAGAGCCAGCCCAGGCTGGTCACCAGCAGCCCTTTCACCGCCCGGCTGCGAGCACTGGGAGGGCACCGTTTTCATGCATTTTATCCTTTGGTTTCTGAGCTCAAAACTGGGAATGAGGGCAAATGTGGATGTGGGTAAGATGCTGTGTTTGCTGCTGTGGTGGTAGCAACTTCCTCAGCTGCTGTACTCATGTCAAAATTATTCAAAAACTCGAGTAAAAGAACAACATACTCATCTTCTCCATCTCATATCCATATTTCTTTGAACACCTCAATGCAGTCACTCCCTTGGAATCTCTTCCAAAGACCATTGGTATTTCAAGCAGTGTTAAGCATTTCCCATGATGAGCTGGGTTCCATAAAGATCCAAATCCAGGAAACTGAACTCGAGGCTTCATAGCAGACTTCTTAAATTTACACTGGAATGGCACCAAAAATTAAGCCCATGTGGGTTCTGGGGCATAAACACACCTGTCTGACTCTACATGCTCTGTCTGAACAGGACTTTGTAGTATTTTTTTAAAATATATTTATGTATATAAGTACTTTTAGGATGTACTGATGTACAGATGAAAAGGCTCAGAAGTCCAGGTAGCTGTTTGTGTCCAGTTTCAGCATTTATAGATTGGGTAGAACAAATAATTTCCTTATTAAATAATTTCCTTATTAAATAATTTCTGTATTAAGATATGCATTTTAAAAAATGTTTGAATTCTTGGTCACATACCAGTATTTTCAGTTGTCAGAGATATCTTTTGTTTATATCAACAACTTAATTCCAGAAATTATTGCATTGCTAATGCTTATCCTATTCAACAGGTCTGAGAGTAGACAGATCAGTACAAGTAGATAAAGAGAGTTTTAGAGAACTGCTGCTGTCACAGCACCAGGAAGCAGGAAAAAATCCAATCCAGCTCAAAAAGGTGGGAAAGATCTGGATCCAAATCCAATCTCCTGTTTAAACTCTCAGCTAAGGTGCATCTTATTCCCTAAATTGTAGTAATATGCCTGGATAGCCTGATCCATCATCTTGAATGTGGATTTTGCATGAGTGTAATTACAGCACAGAAAAAATGCTGTGATGCAAAATAAGAATGTAACAGCAATAAATTACTGATCTTTTTACAAGTGTTGCACTGACTGTGTCCTTTTAAAAGTCACTAAACAAGCATTCCCTCGTTATTTTTTACCTTTAATTGCCAACTGCAGGAGAAAAAATCTTCAGAAGACAGGGGTGGAGAAGGTGAAGCAAAGGAAGTGTGCTCACATGCCCAGTGTAGAAAAGAAAAGCAAGCAACCAAGAAAACACCAGTGCCAGAAACTTCTAACAGGACACACAGAGGTATGTTTGGCATTTCTCTCAGAAACTCACCTGATCTTTGCAAATTACCAGAAGTCCTGGTAATTTCTGTGGGTCTGACAGCCAGGAATTGGCACCTGGCTGGCAGGAACTGGTTCCAAATGAGGTATGAAGTGTCACTGAAATCACGGAACAGTTTGGGTTGGAAAATGCCGGTGGTGCTGCAGTGACAGCAGAGCAGCTCTGCAGGGTGTGGCATCTCCATCCCACTGTTCTCCACAAAGCACTTCCTGCTCACGTTGGTAAAAATTCAGTGTTCTGTCTGTAAAAGTGTAATGAACAGTTGTTAATCCACGCTAATCAAACACTGACCTCAAAGTGATGGGTGGGAATCTTCACCTCAGCTGGTGTGAATGTGTATCTCCAGGGCTGGGAAAGGAAAAGGACTGCAAGGACTGGGAGCATCTCCTCATTACAGTGATCCCTGTAATGAGATTTGATGGAAATCTTGGCCACTGTGTTCTCATGGAAAAGTTACATGCAAGGGACTCACCTGTAAACATCTTTATTCTGAAGAAATTCTGTAGAACAGAGGAAAGAAAAAGGCAGTGCTCTTCCCCCTTCCAAGGTTTTCTTTCTGGAAATAGTCCTGTTCTTTCCATTAAGGCTTGTGGGAAGAACAAAGGTCTGAGTGCCATCGTTCTAAATATGTCACAAATGGCAGGAGACCTACAGGTCACACATGTCCCCAGGTGGAACAGGGAATGCCAGGTCACTTCCTGGAGCCTGTAACCTGGGATGTGTCAACTTCTGGGGTTTGTGCTCTGCCTTTTCAGCCTCCAGCCTTTCCAGAGACCCCCAGATAACCAAAGTCATCATTTGCCTTTGAAATGCCCTTTTAAAGCTGACAAAAGCCACAAGTCTTCCGATGCTCCCTGTGAGCCTCTGAAAAATCTGTGCAATCTGAGTTTCTCTCTCACTGATATTAGACTTTTATTGAAGCCTAACTTGGCGTTTTTAGTTCCTTTAACTTCCTATTTCTCCTGTAAGCTTGGCTTATGTCTCATTTTGGGGGTTTTCTGTGAGCCTTTGCAGAGCACAGGTCCCATTACCAGTTGTCCCCTGCACAGATAAATGACATTACTGTACAAACATTCCTTTTCCTACTGAAAAGTGGAGCCCCCTCACCTCCAGGTGAGAGTTGCTGTATATTCTGCTCCACAGAAGCAGCTCTGTTGTGGATTAAGAGAAAAGAAATCCTGCATATTTCTAAGTTCCACTTAAAAATCAGAAAGTGACAATTAGAGTTCAGATCTCACCTGGTTTCTGTGTTGCATTGTACATGACTTTTCTGGCACTGTATTTAGCCATAAGGGTACATAATGGCAGCTAAATTCATTTAATTAAACTCAACACCATGAAAAAAGTAAAAATGACGATATTAACCCAGATTCAATGGCAGAATTATGTTGTTTAAATCCTGCCCTATGCTGCTGTATTTATTATAAATGGTATTTGAAATGCCATCAATACTAACTGAAGCAGTGAAAGAAGGATGTGATCCTTGCTGTCTTGAAAGCTTTGTAATTCTTCATGTTCTTAAACCCCACAATGTTTCAGGGGGCAAACCACTGGTGGAGGAACACGCTTTTTCAGAATTTATGAAAGAAATGGAAAAAGAGACAGAGTTTCTTAAACAGGAGTTGAAAAATCTGATGAAAACTGAACAAAATTCTCAGAGTTGCAGAGTAAAAGAGAACAATCAAGAGGGAGATGCAGTGGAAGAAGCTGAAAAAGAAGAGAAAACCCACGATGAGCAGCAAAAGAAGAAAGCCAGGAGTGAAGGTGCAGTTCCAAACACAGACCTTGTGAGGCTGGAAAAAAAATACATCTCAGAAGCCATGCAGAATTTGCATCAGGGGCTTCACACGTCAGCCACCAAATCCAAAGCAGGCAGCCTGGGCAGCCAGAGGCAGGCAGGCCAGAGCTGCAGTGACACCGCTGTGGCCAGAGGGAGGATTTCCTTCGGGATCTATGAACCATCCTTCGGGCAAATCCCCCTGCCCAGGCAGAGGGACGGGGCCTCTGGAGCGCAGAGCTGCGGCCACCTGAGGCTTGCTGAGGGGAAGGAACACCTGCTAGAGGAGCTCTTTGAGGAGGGCTGTCTGCAGGGAGACAACCCCACGAGCTCCAGCACCAGAGGAGTGAAGGCAGACAAGAGAGGGGTGCAGGGTGGCACAAGGAAAATCCCAAACTCCGCAACAGGGTCGGAGTGGGAAGCGCCCAACGCTCCTTGTTAAAAAAGTACTCCTGAGAATACACAAATTCTTTCTGATAGTCAAGTGCATCAGCTTACTTTTAGAAAATTTAAACATCCAGGTTGTTAAAAACCAAATGTTTAACCATTTAGGGTGGCACAAGGAAAATCCCAAACTCCGCGACGGGGTCGGAGTGGGAAGCACCCAACGCTCCTTGTTAAAAAAAAACTCTTGAGAACACACAAATTATTTCTGATAGTTAAGTAATTCAGCTTACCTTTAGAAAATTTAAACATCCAGGTTGTTAAAAACCAAATGTTTAACCATTTAGGGTGGCACAAGGCAAATCCCAAACTCCTTGACAGGGTCAGCATGGGAAGCGCCCAACGCTCCTCATTAAAACAAACTCCCTAGAACACACAAATTATTTTTGGTAGTTAAGCACATCAGCTTACCTTTTGAAAATTTAAACATCCAGGTTGTTAAAAACCAAATGTTTTACCTTTTGGGTGCAGGGTGGCACAAGGCAAATCCCGGGTAACAGGATCAGAGTGAGAAGCACCCAACGCTCCTCATTAAAACAAACCCCCAAGAACACACAAATTATTTCTGATAGTCGAGTACTTCAGCTTACCTTTCGAAAATTTAAACATCCAGATTGTTGAAAACCAAATGTTTTACCTTCACTAAATGTTGGTTAAATCTTACAAGCACTGGCAATTTCTTTCTGTGGCTTTTCAAAAGAACATTCTGTGCTTGGTGTGTATCCATGAAAATGTGTTGCACCAAGTTCCTGAACATTTTTACCTGTTACCAGGTAAAAGTTAGTCCTTGTTTGGGAACTTCCAGGTTTTTGCATTCCCAAGGAGCTGGAATTTGGAAGCTGGGTAGTTGTCAGCTCACTGACATGAGCAACCTGCTTTCATAAGGTTCTCTGTTGGGTGAAGACCAACAATGCAATAAAACACTTTTTTAGCTCCTTCACTCCCCAAACAGCTTCCAGAATTCACCCCTAATAAAAATAATTTGCCCTTACATTGTTTTCATGAGCATTAGAAACCTCTAAAGCCTCATTCTTTCCCACTGTTAGAACTTATCAAAGCAGTTTGCCTGGTAACTTCCCCAGCTGACATCCAGAGATGAATGTGCAAGAGGAAAGTATTGTTTTGGACAAGTCAGGCATAGCCAGTCCCCAAAAAGCCTCTAAAAATCCTTGTTTAAGGTTATGTAAGCGAGGGGAGGAGGATTTTTTGTTCCTCACAGCAATTCATGAGAGACTTGCTAAATTGATGTGAAGTTGGGAAAAATTAGGGGCATTCTGTTAATTTTAAAAGGCAGTAGCACTTGCAAAAACCACAAAAAAATTCACCACAAAAGCTTTTAAAGGTGACAAAGACATTCAGAGCTGAACCTGCTTGCAGCAACATTTCAAAGGTTTAGAAAAATAATTAAAAAATAAATTAATCCAGTTGATTCAAACAGTATTTCCTTATGCACAGACAGAGTCAGGTGGTTTTGGCTTGGATTTTGGTGAGTTTGGGGTTTGTTTTGCCATTTTTGGCTTGTTTGTTTGTTTGGGGTTTTTTGGGGTTTGTGGGGGGTATTTTTAGGAAAACTGCAGTTCACATTAAAAAAGAGATGAGAAAACCTAAGATGGGTTGAAAAGCTTTATTTCCTTAATAAAACCACAATTACACATCTCATTCAATCACAACATTTTTTCCTTGATATTTATTTTCATGTTGAGTAAATGCAATCCCTAATATAAAATCCCAATTTTTAAATTAACATTAAAAAAAACCAAACCCAAAACATTTAATCCATATATACACACAACATAACATGACCTTCTGAACTGGATTCTAAGGGCAGTGCTAATTTTGGAGGGCTCCTGGCTCCTTCCTTCCTGCAGGGAGGCAAAGGATCTGGAATAGCAGAACAGATCATTCCTCTGTGGGAATTCCAGAGTGGGAAGCCACATCAGCATCACCTCTGCAGGAACAGCACTGTCTTCTGCTTCATTGAGAGGAGCCTGTGTTTGGAGCCTCTTAAGAGAGAAAATCTTGATTAAACACATCTATTTTTTTAGGAAGGTTCAAGAATATTCCAGTTTTAGGGTAAAAAATCCCAAGGAAACTCTGTTTTGCCCTGAGCCAACTAAACCACCTCCCTCTGCCCTCTTGCACCACCAAACATGATCCCACCTTGGGGTGAAGCTACCACATTTTACAGCAAAGAAACAGCCAAGCTCCCAAATTAATTCCTAATGCCAGCCCATTTCCCATGCTAAACTGCAAATCCAACACTTTTAGATGTTGGTGACAACAGGCCAGGAGAAAACTTTATGGTTCTGCCATGAACAGGGCCAAAATGAAGTTCTGTAACCAGCAATGTTGTTCTTTCAACACTGAAAGACAAACTCTGGGAAGTTTGTCTTCAAATCCAAAGCAATACTGACTGATATCCAAATGGAGTAACAAGGATTCTTTCAGACCTTGTCTCGTGAAAGACAACTGTCCCCTTTTTTTTTTTAAATTAATTTAAAACAGTGATAATGCAAATGCAGTTGAGGACTCCATGGGTTGCTGGGATTCCTTCAGCTGAAGGGGTACAACATGATGGCAACCACTTTATTGCAGACCACGAGCCAGCAGGTGATTCCCACACCTCCTGGAAAAGAGGGAGAAACCACAATTGAAGCTGTTGGCTCAATAACCCTGAGGCACCCGCGCAGCTGAAAACAACCTTGGAATGGTAAAAAATGAAACTCAGAGGCCAACAGGAACAAAACTCTTTGTATACAAAAGGGTCTCTTCAAGAGATGGGAGATAACTCCGTGCTGCTCCCAAAAAAGTCTGGATTGTCTTGGGAAAAGAGTGCCAAATACACAAATATGAGCTGAAGTGTGGTGAGTGCACCCCACAGCTAAAAACATTTGCTATGGACCCAAGAGGAAATATCTGAAGTTACACAGAATGCTTCGCTTCAACCTAAATTCAGGATTTGAGAAAGGTAAGCAGTGAATTTCCTCTGAATTGAAATCAGTTGTTTTGTAATGCCATGGCTACTCCTAGCACACCCATGAAGAAACTCCCTTTTGGGTGATTTTCTAATTTAAATCTTCCTCGGGGTCTATTCAGTACAGATAAGGGCAATGCTCTGTTTGAGTGGAAAGAAAAATTACAACATCTCATTATTAGTTCAAGAAACCAGAACAGAGCACACAGGGAAGAGCTGCTCGATTGTCTGAACTCCTCCCTGTGCCCTGGGAGTCAGAGCAGCAGTTGCTGTTAATCCAGGGATGCTTTGGGGCTGGGGAATGTCCTTTTCCTCACCTGCCACTCCTGTAGGGAAGGCCACCAGGCGCTCCAGGGGAGCCAACCATTTGCTGGGAAGCACCGTGACCGGCTCGGAGTAGTACTTCCAGATCAGAGAAATCATCAGGGCAGCCTGGAAGGGACATTTTTATTAGTTTGGATAATAACACACATTCAAGTACACTCCCAGTGCTATCTGGAACCAGCAAATAATAAATTCTAGTGAAAGGAAATTGTTTGTTATTTTATCTTGTTTTTCAAAACATTTTTAGATTCAGGATGACCTTAAATTTACACACAATATTAGGAGGTAGCAGTGAGAACTGGTTTTCTTTCAAGGCCCTGGTTTCAATCCAGCAGACTCAAACACACTCACAGCACTTGTTAAATTCTGATTATTCTGTTTAGCCTTAATTTTTGCCTGCTGGGGATCCAACTCACTGTAACAGTCCCCTAAGGAAATCTTCAGGCTGACCACTGCCATCCTCATTAGCAGAAAATTCTCTGGCATCAAGTCAGAATGACACAGACAATCTGATGAGGCACCGTGGGGAAACGAGTGGCAGCTGTAGGTGGAGATCTGCATGCTCAGCAGAAGTGTATTTTGTTTTCAAAACCAGAATTGCATTTACATGTAGCAGAACTTTCCTAGATTTGGTGCCATATATAAAAAAACCCAGTGATTAAAGAGCTAAGAAAAACTCCTGCTTTGTCAACCAGATGAAAGTCAAAACTCCTTCCATCCTCAACTACCAGATTTTATCAGCAGCATCTCCCTTCCATTTCCAGAAACTCTGTTTGCCAAGCTCTGTGTCATTGGAATCCCAGAATAGTTTGGGCTGGAAGGAACATGAAAGCCCATCCAGTGCCACCCCTGCCATGGCAGGGACACCTCCCACTGTCCCAGGCTGCTCCAAGCCCCAGTGTCCAACCTGGCCTTGGACACTGCCAGGGATCCAGGGGCAGCCACAGCTTCTCTGGGCACCCTGTGCCAGGGCCTCCCCACCCTCCCAGGGAGGAATTTTTTCCTAATATCTGATCTAACCCTGTAACTTCTTAGTTTAAAGCCACTCCCTGGGTCCTGTCCCTCCAGCCCTTGGAAATTGTCTCTCTCCATGTTTCCTGGGGCTCCTTCAGGCCCTGCAAGGCCACACTGAGCTCACCCCAGAGCTTCTCCTCTCCAGGCTGAACAATGCCAGCTCTCCCAGCCTTTCCTCCCAGCAGAGCTGCTCCATCCCTCTGCCCATCCTGGTGCCTCCTCTGGGCTCTCTCCAGCAGCTCCAGGTCCTCCCTGTGCTGGGGGAACCCTGAGTGATCACTGACCAACAAATCAGGAGAGAATTGGAACACTGCTGAGGATTTGGGTTAAGTTATATCCATAACAAAATATTTACTTACCTGCAATATGTAGAATACAATATTTATCACCCACTTTATTTTGGCTAACTGGGCAGTTCGTGCTTTCACTGTTAAAGGAAAAAAATACAACTTTCAATTACTTCTAATAGTGAATTATAATTACACAAAATTAGTAATTTTTTAATGTTTCACTCTTTGAGGCAGGACATTACACTGTTTAAAAATCCCTTTCCATTGGTATGTTAAAAATACCCTTCTGTAACAAACTGCCAGTTCTGTATCACACTGTAGTCTCTTTCTTAACTTATTCAAAATGTGATTCAGTGATCAGCATCACTGAGAAAGAATAAATAATTACACAGGGAAGCCCAGGAAATTCCTGGCAAGACAAAAGCAAGCTCTCCAAATAGTTTAAAGGAGAAAAAACAAGAAAGAAAGAAGAGAACATTGAAAATGGATAAGCTGGGGAAGGCAAGTTTGAAGGATAAATACTTTAAACTGAAAACACTCTTGACAGAATGTTTTTCCTTTTGGAAAAGGGAGCAGACAGGGAACTGTACCATGGGTTTTGAGCTTGTCAGTCATTTTGTTGATCTTCCTTTCCAGCCGGGCATATCTGGCAAACTCATCCATCATACTGATGGTGGCAAGCTCCTGCTTCATGGTCTGGATCTCAGATCTCATCTGGGATTCCTGCTCTGCATCCTTCTGTAACAGTCTGGATATCTGAGAAGCGAAGGAAATGATCAGTTACTGATCCAGAACCCCACTGATTTGCTTTAATGTGTATAAAGCATGATCTTAAAAGCATCCCATAAAAAAGGCCCTTTCACTGAGATGCAGGAAATCCTTGGGTAACCAGGGAACAAGTGACAAGATGAGAGGAAACAGCCTCAAGCTCGACTCAAAGATCTTGAAGGTCTTTTCCAACCTAAATGATTCTGTGATCACTCCCATTTCCAGCCCCAGTAGCCAAGTATTCCAACATTTCCTCCCTTTCTTTTACTTTCCTAATTTCTTTTCTTGAGGCACCACCTGCTTGTCGGTTCATGAACTCCATTTGCCATAGAAATGAAGGCACAAAGGACACAAAACCTTGTTCTTGCTGTTCCTTAGCAAATCTCTCCAGCTCTCCCAAAACACAAGGAATTTGTTCCCCACAGCTGCTGCTCTCAGGCCTGCAGTCAGTGAGAGCATTAACACCACCTCCAGTCTCAAACCACAGCAGAAAGCTGAGCACAGATTTTCACAGAACTGTGGAATATCCTGATTTGCAAGGGACTCACAAGGATCATCAAATTCCAGCTCCTGTCCCTGCCCAGACCCCCCAGCAACCCCCCTGTGCATCCCTGGCAGCGGTGCCCAAACGCTCCTGGAGCTCTGGCAGCCTCGGGGCCGTGCCCATTCCCTGGGGAGCCTGGGCAGTGCCCAGCACCCTCTGGGGGAAGAACCTTCCCTGCTCTCCAGCCTGACCCTGCCCTGGCCCAGCTCCAGCCGCTCCCTGGGTGCTGTCCCTGTCTGAGGAGCAGAGATTGGAGCTGCCCCTCGGGAGGAACTGCAGATCTCAGTCTCAGTCTTCTCCAGACTGAACAAACCAAAGCCTCTCCTCATAGGGCTGTTTCATCACTCATCTCTAGTAACTCCGAGTTCAGCTTGCCAAATTGCTGAGGGTAATTTAAGTTTTAAAGGATTTTTGTTCATTATCACACAGTGCGCAATGAGCTCTGTGTCTGTGAAGTTATTTCTGTGGAAGAGCAGAGTGAAGGGGATTTCAGCATCTTTGCACACATGTGAGTTTATCTGGCAGCCACGGAGTTTATTTGTCCTCAGTTCCATTATCCACGCTGCCACAGGAATGCTTCAGATCAGAACGAGGGTATCCTGATTAGTGGTGGAGACTTAAGGTTTATTCTTACAATGGCTCAATTCCTTAATCTCTGTATCCACTGATCTCCCATCTCAACAATGGGAATGTCCATCTGTTGAAAACATGCGAGACTGAGCAAAGCTGTCCTTCATATGTCTGAAAACCGAGAAGTTGTGGATGTCCCATCCCTGGAGCTGTTCCAGGCCAGCCTGGAGGAGGCTCTGATTAACCAGGCCCAGAGAAAGGTTCCCTGCCCACGGCAGGGGGGTTGGAAGTGAATGATCTTCAAGGTCCCTTCCAGCCCAAACTATTCCATGATTCCGTGATCCACCCTAAGGGCTGGAGGCTCTGGAGCATCACTGAACACAGCGGTAACTCATCCCCCAGAACTTCACTGCAGCGCCCGGTGTATGCGGGGCTGCGGGAGCCGCCCAGGCACTGGGCTGGTTTCGCCCGGCTCCAGCATCAACTCCTCCTCTCCCAGGGCCAGCATCAGCCCCTGCTCTCCCCAAGCCAGCAGCAGGACCGGACCCAGCATCAGCTCCTCCTCTCCCCAGGCCCGGACCCAGCATCAGCTCCTCCTCTCCCCAGGCCAGCAGCAGGACCGGACCCCGCCCGTCACAGCGGGGATGGGGAGGGGCACCGCGACCCTCCCGAAGCGGCACCGCTCCCGCCGCAATTCCCCCGTGCGGGGAGAGCACCCCCAGAACGCCCCGCTCGCTTGCCGGGGCCCCGTCCCCGCCACCCCCGGACCCATCGGCGGCGGGCGCGGGGCGGGCGCGGTGCCGGCACTCACGAGGGAGGAGCAGGAGGGCAGCAGGATCTTGAGCGCGTTGCAGAGGAACACGGCGCTGAGCACCAGCAGCCAGGCGC
>VZTJ01005910.1:329661-390208 GCA_013397795.1 Orthonyx spaldingii
TCTTGCAGAGCTTTACTTCCTCATCGCCCGGTTCCTGAGCACCGGGCCCTGCAGGAGAGCGCTGAAGGTGAGTCCGGGGCTCACCGGGGAGCGGGCACCCCGCGCTGCCCGCAGAGGGTCAGGGGGAGGTGGGAGCAGCCGCGCCCCCCGCTCTGGTGAAGCCAAATCGTGGCTTGTCCCTGACTGTGTGTTTTTTTCCCTTCCCTCTGCAGGTGCTAGTGCAGGAGCTGGAGCAGCACCAGGTCTGTGTGGGCTCTGATGAAATCTTGCTGTAGTCAAAAGTTTCCTTTGCAAGTCATTCAAGTTTCTGCCGCTGTCTCAACTTTTCCCCCCTCGACACACATTGTTTTGGATGTGGTCTGTAATCCCTCCTTTCCCCTTTAATCGCTCACGTTTTTCTGTTTTTCCTTTACTTAGTTGCTTCCTAAAAGGCTGGATTGGCAAGGAAATGAGCATTACAGAAGTTATGAAGAATTGGTGAGACTTTTCTCTTTAAAAAAACCCGTTTTATTTACGGTGATAACATTGATGTTAGACCCTCTACCTTTAAGAGTAGGCCCAAAGCTTCACCTTCCTGTAACCATTCTGGCGCTGAACACTGGAGTAGCTTTAGAAAAGGCCTTTAATTTCTTTACATCAGACTAACAAAAACACAAGCGGTGGTTTAAATTGAGGATATTGTTTACATAGCAGAGGTGGAGCTTGGCGTTGTGCAGTGGTACATGCCACTGCCTACATGCAGGCAGGAGCCAATCTACGGCGAGCTTTCATTTCGGAGTTCCAGGGGCTAGGTTGTGAGACACGTTGTGATTTGTCGGTATTTATTTTCTGGTTGGTTTCCTTCAGCCCCCTCCAACAGATTAGGAAATGAAATCGCTGTTCAGAAACCGAGGGCTGGCAGTTCTGGTGCCTGGGAATGTGCTCGTGTCGCCGGCTCCTCGCTGGTCATGGCTTTGTTTCTAACGCGCTGGAGAGATGGGGGTGATCTCTCCACAAAATGCACTTTCTGCCCTTCCTCAGCTGGTGTTGTGGGCTCTGAATTGTTTTTACAGAAGGCAGAGCTGTGTTTCGGGAGTTAATTTTGCTGCTTCTTAAATGGCAAAGAGTTTGAATCCTGCAAAGTGATGGCCTGGCGGTGCCTGCCCTGCCCAGGGTGGTTTTTATCCTACTGTGTTGTAGTTGATGTTGTTACCTTTAAGTAGGTGTTTGTCCTTGCTTTTTCCCACCTAAGGTTCAGGCATTCCAGGTTGATTGACTGATTGTTGCAGTGAACTCCCTCTTGTGAAGCACTTAAAGATCTCGGGGTCATATTTGCATAGAGAAGGAATGAAAAGTTGTTTAAAACGTTTTCTTAGTTATTTAAATATTGCTTAAAAGTGGTAAGTTTGATTCCATTTCCTCTATTTGTCGTTGTGGTCAGTTGAGCAAGAAAGGTTTTAGATGAGTTTTTTTAAGTCACTAAGAAGCCTGGCCTTGCTAAACAGGAATATTTTCAAGCTCTGACTTGAATTTAGCCAAGGTGAAAGTAGGATTGAGCTGACAAATAATTGTTGGGAGTTTTTTTCTTGGTTCATTGTTGGTTTTTTTACCCCGTTTTTTCTGGCATAAGGCAGGGTGCTAGGAGATACCATGTGTGGATTTTTCTGATTTCAGGGCTGCTTTTTAACTGTGATTGTTCTGCCTTATACATTTGTCAGATTAATTCTTTAATGCGTGCTGCTTCTACCTCTTTTTCCTGCACAATTTAAAAGAAGTCTCTGCACAGGGTAGTGCTGTTTCAGAATATCTAAATTCATCTTCTCAAGGTTTTACTTGCTGCGTTTTGAGGGGCTTTGGGAACCTCTTGTCCCACTAGTCTCACTCTAAATTTGCAGAGACCACAGACAGATGCAATCATGTGGTGTAATTATTTCCATTCCACTTCGCTCATCATGGAATTGCAGATCTTTACAATAACTGTTCCTTCCAAAACCTGAGCAAAACTACTTAGAAAGGAAAGGAATTGCAGAGTTTTGAGTGCAAGGTTTGCATTTGGAAAATACACTTATTGCTGATGGCATGCAAACAAAAAGGGTTTTAATGTTTGGCAAAAAGCTCTCTGACCTTTGTGTCCTGAGTGTTGTGGCTGGTACTGCTCTGTACCAATCCAAGAGTCAAAATTGATAAGGAAATGATGTCAAACTGCATTTTGTCATCTTTGGGCTACCAGGTATGTTTCTTACAATCAACCTTGAGCATCTGATGAGCTGATTTGCATGGACAGATTTGCCTGTGGAGTAATGGGAACTCTTTCACTGATGTTATCACCTCCCACCCCGCCAGGAACACAACCTGTGCCCCACAAGCCTCATGCCTGGATTTTATTGCTAAAAACAGGTCCAAGGCTGTGACTCAGATTGTCCCTTCTGAATGCTCGGTGTGCATTTGGATGTTTTGGTGTTTTTATTCCCACTGTTGTTGAGGAGAGGAGCCTGGTTGGGACACTTTGCTCATCCCAGCTCAGTCACTCGGCCCAGGAGCAGCAGCAGCAGGAGCTCGTTCTGCCTGTGTTCTCAGCTGCCTGGGCAGGAGGCCACATACCTGAGCTGGCGTGGCTCTGCCTCTCCTGGATGGATGGGCTGGGAATGGCCTGGCTGCTGCAGGAGCAGGGTGGCTACTGGGGCTGCCTGCTCTGTACATGGCCAGCTCACAGGGGATGGAGCATGGGGCTGCTGATCCCAGCTGCTTCAGACCTCCCCAATACCTTCAATTTACAATTCTGATGGTTTGCTCTGCTCAAGGCTGTTTAAGCTCTTACTTTGTGTCTTTAACTTCTGTATTGTTGTGGTTGTCTTTGTAAGAATAAGGATTTTTTAGATTGAACTCCCAGAAATAAGGGGAAAAATAATCAAAACCCGCACACATCTGTTCTTGTCTGAGACATCTGAGTGTGTGTGGGGGTGTGTTTTTTAGGCTGCTTGATGCAGATAGTGTGGGATCATTCCTGAGTGTGGGGATGACTGGTTTGGTCCTTTGGTTTAAGGAAGTAGGGCAGACTTAGGCTGTGTAGTACTGGTTCTTCAAGGAAACTGTTTCCAGAGAGATTGTACTCAAACCTGCTGGTTTGCAGTTCACTGAACAAGTATAAGCAGTAGCTGCATAAATGCTCCTGCTTGATTGCAACCAAATTCTCCATGATCTTGAGTTACAAGGGTTTGATTTTTATTTCTTATTTTTCATACAAATAATAGGGTGAGTTGGGCAAAGACACTCAGTGTAGGGTGCCTCACAAGTGGGTGCCACAGGGGTGATCCCTGCAGGCTTCCAGTAATAAAATACTGATGTGCAGTAACTTTACTCCAGTTATTTTTACTACAGCTGTCCCTTGCTTGCAGAGTACTCACTGAATTTACTAGATCAGACCTTAACAGAATTGAATTTTTTCTGTAAGTTGAACTTAAAAAAAAATTCTAACATACCTGTGCATATTGATGCTTTTAGATTCATCTGTTCTGGATGTGCCTTCCTTGTTTCTAAACCTTAACTTTCTGTCAGGTGCTGTCCAACAAACACGTGGCTCCAGATCATTTATTACAAATTTGCAAACGCATTGGCCCTATCCTGGATAAGGAGATCCCACCCAGCATTTCCAGAGTGAATTCCTTGCTTGGGGCAGGGAGACAGTCCCTGCTACGGACAGCAAAAGGTGGGAACTGTTCTTTGTTTGAAATGGGGATGAGACATTGTCGTGTGGAGTTAAGATTTGGGAGCAGTGTAAGAAAGGCAGAACTGACGCTTCGGAAGTGACCTCTTGGAATCCCAGAATGGTTTGGGTTGGAAGGGACCTTAAAGCCTATCCAGGGACACCTTCCACTGTCCCAGGCTGCTCCAAGCCCCAATGTCCACCCTGGCCTTGGGCACTGCCAGGGATCCAGGGGCAGCCACAGCTTCTCTGGGCACCCTGTGCCAGGGCCTCCCCACCCTCCCAGGGAACAATTCCTTCCCAATATCCCATATAATCCTGTCCTCCTTGACCTTAAGGCCATTCCCCCTTGTCCTGTCACTCCAAGGCTTTGTGAAAAGTTCCTCTCCAGCTTTCTTGTAAACCCTTGTTAGGTACTGAAAGGGTCTTGAAATCATCTTGTTCAATGAGTTCATGCTAATAAATACTCATTACATTTCTGAATAAGTATTCATGACAATGTTAAAAATCAGTTGAAATTTTAGTTTGTGTCGTGTGAAGTGCAGGGGTACCATCAGTTAAGAGTAATTGCCAAGTTTGGTGGTTGGTTGTGTTGGTTTTTCCTCCTTCTGTTACTATTAAATGGATTCTTCTCTTTGATGCTGTGCTGTTTGTGACGAGTTTTGGGGCAGTTGATGCCTGGTTTTCTGGTGGATTCAGTCCTGTGTTTGAGACCACCTCTGGATGGGTTCTTTGCTGTGTTCTGCAGCTCTCTTGGTATTTTTAACAAGTGCTTATGATGAAATTCCACTGTTTTTACAGATTGCAGGAACACTGTTTGGAAGGGCTCTGCATTTGCTGCTCTTCATCGAGGCAGACCCCCTGAAATGCCTGTGAACTATGGCACCCCACCAAATCTTGGTAAGCTCCTCTCACCTCTCCCCACTGCTGCTGAGCACATCCAAAACACTGCTTTCACACACAGAAAAAACTGCAAACACAAGGAAACCTGACTTTATGAAATCAAGAAATCATTTCTAATAACTCCTTAATATTAATGGCAGTTGAATAAATGCAGGTTTTAGAGCAGATTTGTTTGAAACACGCTGTGATTTCTGTGTTCCAGTGGAGGTGCATCGAGCAAAGCAATTAACTGGATATGCCAAGTTCAGCACTTCCTTCCCAGGCACTATGTACCAGCATGTCAAGATGCACAGGAGGATCCTTGGCCACCTCTCCTCTGTGTATTGTGTTGCATTTGACAGGACTGGACACAGAATATTCACTGTAAGTTGGTGAAATATATCCAGCTCTGAACAGAGTTTTAGATGATATAGGGCAAAGAGCTTGGAAATGGATGTTGTGCTGAAACTTGTGGAGATAAATATCAGTAAAAATGTTTCTTCTTCACTGTGCTGCAATTAAAGGTGAGAAGTTGTCCTTAATGAACATTTGTGTGCAGGGCTCCGATGACTGCCTGGTGAAGATCTGGTCCACTCACAATGGCAGATTGTTCGCCACCTTGCGAGGACACTCAGCTGAGATTTCTGACATGGCTGTGAACTACGAGAACACCATGATTGCAGCTGGCAGCTGTGACAAGGTGATCCGAGTGTGGTGCCTCAGGACCTGTGCTCCCGTTGCTGTCCTGCACGGGCACACAGGGTCCATCACCTCACTGCAGGTATGGGGCTTCTCAAGTCTTTCTGCACATTAAAAACTCAGATTGTTTCTGTGTGGCTGCCAATGGGAGGAGTGAAGTCTGAATATGCAAATATTTGTGGCAGAAATTAGTGAAATCACGGGATAAATCTATTTAAAAACATTCCTTGTCTCTCTGGAATTCCTCAGTATTTAACTGAAGATAATGCCAGGAATTCTTCACTTAAAGGTCACTGCCTACAATATTGGAGTTGTTGGAACAAAAGGGAATTTCTGGGAAATGCCCTCCTGTTGTCTCTTACTGGAGACAGGATACACTGGTTTGTGTGGATAAGTTCCTGATCCACTCTGTGATTCCTACAGCTCCTGTGGCGTGGGTATTAGTTCTAAGCTCAAAAATAGGAGTTACTTCAGAAGCACAAAGGTGTTCAGTGTAATGTGCAGTGTATGTAAATTTGAAGGTGGTTTGATGCACGATGTGCTCTTGGTGGTCCTTTGGATTCAGTCTCATTTTGACCTTTAATTCCTTAATTAACACAGAAGTTAGTAGCTCATTATCCAGGTTTGGGGTGTTTTCCAGTGAGACCAACAGCTTCTGTTGAGGGGTGAGGAGTGGCTTGTGGAGCTCAGTTTAAACAATTTCGCATTTTTCTCAAAAATGCTGTCTCAGAGTGATGATCCTACTTGCAGATTCTGTGGCATTCATTGCATTTTTTGTCTGTTTTTAATGCCAAACTATTCATGGTGCTTCTTTTATTGTAGTGTGTGGATTTTTTAATGTAAGCTTTCTTAACAATATCATAATTGCTATATTTACAGTTTTTATTACTGTTTCCAATGTTGGTAATTGATGAGCAGTTTAAACTGATTGTGAAGTTTTCTGAAGGGTACCTCTGTGCATAGCAATAAATCCATGTCTTAAAGAATTATTTCTGAGCTTATTATATTTTATATATATATATATGTAAATATAATATAAAAATTATATTTGAGTTCCTATAAAATTCCTATAAAATCACACGTGGTGCTGAGTTACAAATTCNTATATATATAATATAAAGAATTATATTTGAGTTCCTATAAAATTCCTATAAAATCACACGTGGTGCTGAGTTACAAATTCAAACAACCTCATATCTCATGCTCTGCTTAATTACAGATTTTTGAAGTACTCAAACTTCCCCTTTTTTTCAGTCTGCTCATTCTTTCATTCATTGGCAGGATTTTCAGTGAATGATTGTGGTTAGTGAATACATCAAACCCAAACCACTGAAGGAATTGGTTTTTTTAATGCAGTAATTGAAACAGAGACCACAAACTTAACTTAAAGCAGGGGAGATATTACTTTGTAAACACTAAAAATGACAATTACCAACAACTGCTCCAGCAGTTTGAGGTGAAAAATCCTAAGTAAATTTACATTAACTTTTAGAGAAGTTAATGGACAGTTCTTAAATATCTTTTTCTGTCTGATTTTCCTTTCTTCTCTGCAGTTCAGTCCCATGGTGAAGGGCTCCCTGAGATACATGGTCTCCACTGGTGCAGATGGAACTGTTTGCTTTTGGCAGTGGGACACAGATTCCATGAAATTCAAGTATGTGAATGGTTTGCTGATTAACCTTTATGCCCTCCTAGGCTGGAGTCAAATAAGTCAGGTGCTTTTCACTCCCCTGGGTGTTTGTGGTACTAAAAATGCTGTGCAAATAATGCATTCCATGGTTATTTTAAAGCACCATCACTAACTCTAGCCTGTGCAAATTTCTGTTGTTCCCTTGGCTTGGGAGATCAGTTGGGAAATGTATTCATTCTTTTTCACTAAAAGTACCAATGTAGGACAGCAGGAATGGCTGGAAATGTAAATATGTTGGGAAGTATAATAAAGTTTGGTGTTGGGGTTGATTTTCCAACAGTGCTGCAGTTTCAGGATGTTTCTTACAGAACTTGCATGCAGGATATGGATGTTCAGGATAGTTTTGAATGTTCAATATGTGATTACTCTTTGTTTGTACCCAAAAAAAATAATTATTACCAGAAGGAAGAGCTCAGGATGTGTGTCTGGCATTGTGCCACATCGTGGTAATTGATATAAAATGATCCATGTTTGAAGGAACATCCCTTTATGGTTTGAAATGTTGCTAAAAGCCAAGTTTTGGGTGGTGTGGCCTATTTCAAACATCTTTTCTTTTTAAGCACCAAGCCAGTGAAGTTCACAGAGAAACCCAGACCAGGGGTTCAGATGCTTTGTTCTTCCTTCAGCGTGGGTAAGTCAGATGGAGTTGAGCCTTGGGACTTCTTTTCTTTCCTCTGAAGTGTTCTTGTAAAACTTGGTTGTGACAGCTTTAAAATGGACAGAACCTGCAGCTGTGAGGAAATAATTGCACAGAAATGCATTGTTAGCTGTGACATAATTAAACCATGGGACTTCCCTCAGCTAACAGTGGAAGACTGTGGGAGAAATGGGTGATTTCATGGAAGTAAAACTCACCTGATCTCTGTTCCCTTTTATCCATCTGTACTGGGTTTTGTCTTTCTGTTCAATCCCCTGCTGTAATGTCAAGGAGTGGCAAAATGGGGTTTCTGAAACCCCACAGCCACCAGCAGTGGAAGTTCCTACCAGCAGCAGCTCCTGATGCAGTGCCAGGGATGGTCATAAAGATCCTTCCTTCTTAAGGGTCCAGAAATGAATCTTAAATGTGCTTCACTCCTGCCTTGTAGCTTTCTTTCACTCAGTTCATGTGAATTTCAGAAATAAAAAGCAAATCCAAGTGTAGCTTTTTAACATTGTCAGGATAGAGCCCAGGGTTGTGCTGGGAGCAGTTTTTGACATTTTGCTTGTTTGGGGTTTTTTTGGGTTTTTTGTTTGGTTTTTTTTTTTTTTCTTTTTTTGGGGGGGAATGGTTGTTTGTTTGTTTGTTTGGTTTTTTGTTGTTGTTTGTTTTGGGGGAATTGTTTTGAGGTTTTTTTTTCCTTGTTATTTGTTTCGTTGGGTTTTTTTGGTTGTTGTTTGGTTTTTGGGGTGTTTTTGGCAGCACTTAGAGGCAGATCTTGGAATTTCTGCCACCACAGCTCAATACTGGTGTGCTTACACTGGTATTCTTCACTTAACTGCTTTACTCACATTTCAGCCCAATTTTGATGCAGCTCACTTGCAAAACTGAGCAGAGGCTACAGTGAGAGTCATGACATAATTCTGATTATCCAGAGCCATGTTCCCCACCATTGAAGGCTCCTCTGTGCAATTCAATGTGAAGAGCTCCAGCATTGCCCTAATGATGGATTTTAAAATCTTTGTAACACTAAGTTATTTTTACTGTGGCTAAGAACACTTTCTGGGGCAAGAAAGGGATTTCCTTCCACATATGTGTGTCAGTGGAAGAGCATAAAAACTGTGCCATTCTTCAAATAGTTGTGGGTTTGGTTTTTGTTTTTTTTTAATTTAAACCAGGCCTCTGAGAAGTGTTGGTGACCTGTTTTAATTTCTTCCCCAGCAGGTTAATTATTGCTTGATTTTTACAGGTGGGATGTTTTTAGCCACTGGCAGCACTGACCATGTCATCAGGATGTATTTTTTTGGCTCTGAAACACCTGAGAAAATAGCTGAATTAGAAAGTCATGCTGTAAGTAATTAGTTAATTAATCATTTAAAGTGGTATTGAACTCCCAAGGTGATATTATGAGTGGGGTTTTAGCAATGCTCTCAATTAATTTTTCTTGCTTTAATATGTTTCCTCTACTACAAAATCTGACTTCATTTTGGTTGCATTGATAAGCTTTGATCAATACTTTTTTTTTATGTAGAGGAGACTTTTCCACTCCAAACACACAGTGTAGTGTCTACTTTTCCTGCAGTTTTTATTTTGACAAGAATGAATAATGGTTTATTTCTTTAAGGAAAGTATAAGAGGAGTAGGAACAACAGATTCCTCACCATAGTAGTTTATTTATGATGTTGGAAATATACTCAAATATGATTTAATTGTCAGCCAGGTTATTTAATCTGTTAATCCTTCATATCTAATTTGGGCAGTTTCTAAAAAATGCATTTTAAATGCATTAATGGTTAGGGAATTCTGGGAGATGTTTGTTGGACTTGGTTTGCCTTGCAGTTTAAACTCTTAGAAATTACATAACATTTCCTTTTTTCATTATTTCAGATTTTACTAAGCTCAGAATTGTAAAAACACATCTTTCCTGTTTAAGAAATAAAATTTCTAACAAACTGTACTTTTTCTTACAGGACAAAGTTGACAGCATTCAGTTCTCTAATGGGGGGGACAGGTATGTTGAAAGATGATGAAATGTGAACAAAAAAATCCATTATTTTGGAATTAAGAATCTATTACTGGATGTTTCCAGTAAGGAAAATCTACTTATTTAGAACTCAGAGGGGAAATTTGGACTGATCCAGGAGCATAGTGAAGCTTCAGCTGTTTCAGCTTTCTGTTATCTGTGTTAGATATTTTTGGCCTGACTGGGGTTTTATTTACTTGGAGGAATTTTGCCACATTTTAATATACCCAATGTGTTTGTGGCTTCATGAACCTCCTTCTCCCTCTTCTTTCCTTTTATTTTCAGTGAATATTGTATAGGAAATAGGAAAAATACAGTGAAAATGGTCAAAAATAAATTCTAACCCTTTTCATCTGATTTGTTCTTGCCTCCACTTTGGTATCTGAAACTCTGCAGTTACTTAAAACACTTCATTAAAATACTGCACTGAGGAGGAGGAGATGAATTTGTGAATTGAGTTAAACTTTGGAACTTGCTTCTCTGTACTTCATGTTTTGACAACTTTATTCAGTTTTCCACTTGAGAAAAATTCTTTTTCCTGGTTTTGTGGAAAGAAAGTTAATGGAAAGAATTCTCTTGAACCCAAATTGAAGATTTCACTTCCATCACTCTTCCACTGCAAAATTTATATTGTGGTGGTGTGTAACTCTAAATACACTTTCAAGCAAATTCTTTTGGAGAGAAATGAATTGATTTTTATTACTTGCACAGGTTCATAAGTGGCAGCAGGGATGGCACCGCTCGGATCTGGCGCTTTGAGCAGGCAGAGTGGAGGAGCATTTTGTTGGACATGTCTGATCGACTGCTGGGGTAGGTGGAGTGTTCATTGCTTGGTTTCTGTTGTGTGAATTTAGAAAGATTGAAAAACTCAGTTACTCCAATGAAAGCAAGCCTTAGGAACATTCTGGTCATGTTCTGTGGGCTTGGGAAGGGATGCAGTGAGTGTTGTAATAATTGCTGAATTTGAGTCTGTGCTTTCATAAATTCCTAAGTGGTCATAAAGCTTTCAAATACACTCTGTAGCAAATTCAATTTATTGCCTCTTTTCAGGGAAAGAAGTGAACAGAAAGTGCAATCTACCTTCTGTATCTGGGTTTCAGTCAGACACCTGGTGTGGCATGGGAGAAATATTTTTAGATCAGTGAAAATAAAGTAGGTGGTGACCTATTTGCAGGAGAGGTTACCACAGGGAATGGGTGGCTTTCCTCAAGGACTCGCCTTGCTGACTATTCCCATTTTCTACTTTTAAAAAAGTGAATTAATGAAATGCTGGTGACCCCCAGTCTGACTAATGTCCTTAGAGATGAAAATCAGGATATTACCTGGTGCTGGGTAAACTCCTGATTTCCAGGAGTACAGAATGCTCAGTCAGCTTCCACAGACACCGATCAGAAATTAATTTGTAGGTGATGAAATGAGATTTTAATTAAATGATTTGTAGGTGATTAAATTAAAAGCCAAACCTTGGGTACTCTGACTGGAGAGTGATTTCAGGATTTTCCTGTCATGAAAGAGACCATGGAAAAAACCCTGATTTTACAAAGAAAGAAGGAGTTGCTAATATTTGAGATTTGACTGTGGCTGTGTAGTTGAGAGTTTTTTGAATACAGATAATCCCATGAAGGTGTTTGAAGAAAAACTTATTCCTTCACTTGACTGAAATGCTGAGGGGGAGTGTTACAGTGGCCTATAAATGTATTTTGGGGAGAGAATAAGGAAATAGATTGAGGTTAAAACAAAATATTATCTCTACTATATTTATGTTGGGACTCATTAAAAAATGCTTAGCTAATGTGGAGATTGGCTTCTGAATCAGATAGTTGGAAAAGCTAACTGCAAAAAGTCCAGAATTTTAAAGGATTTATGTTAGGACTCTTAATTGTAGAGGAGCCAAGATTCCATGAAAAAGGAAAGCCTTTTTTCTTGCATCTCAAATGGGAAAGAGATTGTCTCCTCTAAAATAAAGACATTAAAAATCCAGATTTCTTTTAAATGAAGGGTTTTGTGGACAAAAGTTTCAACCCAAATTTAATTCTTCACTTCCTTTCTGCTGTCTGATTATTAACACAGGAAAACAGATTCTTTTTCTGTCTTTTGATGTTGAAATGGATTAATTAAAATACATCAATTTTAAATATTTATAAAATACATCTCTGAGCTGTTTGACTCTTTTAAAATAGTGACACTTGTGCAGAAGAAGACAAATTCATGAAGCCTAAAGTGACCATGATAGCTTGGAACCAAAATGACAACTACGTTGTTACTGCTGTGAATAATCATCTGCTCAAAGTCTGGAATTCCAGCACAGGGCAGTTGCTCCATGACTTGGTGGTATGGAATTTTCCTTGCTTTTTGAATGTTTTCCTGGAATTGCAGTGACATGTGCATGCTGAATTGATAATTAGAGTTGATTAAGTCTTGAAAGCTCTGTGTGAATGATACAGCAAATGTGGTGTTCCTTGGAATTCTTTTAATCCAAATTTGCTGCTTCCTCCTGCTTTGGACTTTCCCCATAAATAAAAGGAGCAAATAAATGTGGAATAAAGAAAAGTTTTTGTGCAGTAAATTGCCCACTGAATAATTCACCATCCTTTAGCAAAAGCTTCATATTTCTCCAGCTCTTGCTTGGATTTAGAAAATTATTACCTTTGGAGTGCTCAAGGCTTTGTGGCTGCCTGGGGTTTCATTTTCCAGAGAGGACAGCACAGGCTTTGGGCTGCTGATGTGGATTTTCCTTGTTGCACGTGTTTTGAATTGCAGGGCCATGCAGATGAAGTGTTTGTCTTGGAGACCCATCCCTTTGATTGCAGGATAATGCTGTCTGCGGGTCACGATGGCAACATCTTCATTTGGGACATCACCAAAGGCACCAAAACAAAGCATTATTTTAACATGGTAAGGTCTTCTTCAAACACAGTTTGTTCTCACTACCAGCTTAAGGAATTGCCACCAAAGCTCACCCCTGCACCTTTAGGAAGAAAAACCAAATAACCAAACAGAAAAACCCTAAACCAGCAAAATTAATGAGTTACTTTTTTTCTTAGAGCTTTTTACCTTAGAATTTCCTGGTTATTGCAGCTTTTCCACTCTTGGTTACTGAAGATCATCATGCACCTCATTGGTATTGTTTTTCTCATTTGAGGTGAGGTGCCATCTAAAATGCTGGAGGGTTCTGGTTTAGATCATTGTTTCAAGACTCATGTGGACAGATACTTGTACTTTCCACTGTCTTAAAAATTACAATCTTATTATCCCTTGGCACAGTGCTTGAGGGCTCCATTTGACAGCTCATTGTTAACACTTTAAATTAGGTTATTTTCTCTGAGACTTGGGTTCTGAGCTAATGTTCATATAAATTTTTAATCCTTTTTTTCCCTGGTCAGTCAACAGCAAAGAGATTTTTTTATTTTTACGTTCTAAAATTCTCTGGGTTTGTCTTGAAAGTGGTTTAACTAAATCAATCTATCTTGGCTCCAGTTTGCTTCAAGCAGTGTGCTGACAGCTAAAAAGCCTCAGAAAACCACATTTATTTCTTTATTTTGTTCACTGAACAGTAACTTTTCATACCCTCTAGTGCATCTTTTAATATTGGTTCAGGACTTAAATTCATATGGCAAGGGGAAAAGAAAAATATTGAAGCAACAAAATGATTTCTGCCTTAATGGAGGTATTTAGGGAGATACACGATTGCTTTTGACTGAGTAATTAATTTTTGATGCTTATGATTTGCTCTGAAAAAATGGTCAAATAATCTTTTTTCTCTTCAATCCAGATTGAAGGCCAGGGACATGGTGCTGTTTTTGACTGTAAATTTTCACCAGATGGGCAGCATTTTGCATGTACAGATTCTCATGGACATCTGCTGATATTTGGCTTTGGCTGCAGCAGGCCTTATGAAAAGGTAAGTTCAGCTTTTTACCAGGACTCTGTGTCGAGAGAGAACTGAAATTCCATTAATTAATGTAAAAGTTCATATGTAAAAAAATATTTTGTGTGGTGACAGGATGTAAATAGAATGGATTCCATGATGTCTGGAAATTGTCTTGTTTGTATGATCCTGGCAGAGCAGAAAAAAATGTCTTCACATTCCCATGGGAGCAGCTCCCAGGAATGTTCCTGGAATGCATTTTCATCTTGGAGACAGCTAATTCACATTAATTGTTCAGCTTCAAAAATGCCTCTCATTTCTGCTGGTTTACCCTTGCAGTTCTTGAGGCCTTTCCTCGCTCAAGCCCAAATTCACTGCAGTTGATTAAATTAAGCAAAAGTCAAGTATTGATCCAACATGAATTTTGAAATACTGGGAAAATGTACTTAGGATAAATACTTTGCTTTTTTGAATGTATCAGCCTGCTCCCTTTTTGTTCTGATAAATATACATTTCTTCTTTCCTTCGCTTCCCCTCAATTTTTTCAGGTTGCAGTGGTAGTTCCCTGTGTGTCATTTGAAACAATTATTTTTTCCTTGCTCTACATTCGTAGCTGAAATTGAAACTTGTTCTCTCCATCTTTCCCATCATTGCTGGGAGCAAACATTCTCACTGTGATCTAATACTTAGGTAACCATTTTCCTTCAGCCTCATGGACTCAGCAGACTTTCAGTTGCAGAAAAAAATTCAGGTGGACATAGATTAAGAAAGAATTGATGATTAAGAAAACTTTACTTTGAGAGCTGATGTTGAGCTTTCCTCAGAGATTGCCTTGCAAGGAAACTGAAAGGCCACTCACAAGTTGGACTTGAGGATCCTCGTGGGTCCCTTCCAACTCTGAATATTCTGTGATTTTGATAATTGTAGGGGGAAAAAAGTAGAATGAGAGAGAAATATTTTTAAGTGTAAAACAGTGCTTTTGCTTCAAGTTACCTCAGCTTTTTATTTTCTGAAAGAATTTTGTTGCCTTCTAAAGCACTGTCAGAAACCGGAGTACTGCAACACCCATCCACGTTAATTGAAGTTACACATAACTCTTCTCATTGTGAACTTGCCCTTTCTTTTACCTGTAAAGAGCTTTTAGATACTTTAAGTGCTTGTTCTTTGTTCTTCAGCATTTTTTTTGTCAAATTGCTAACATGGAGATATAATTTCCTTTTAGATTCCTGATCAGATGTTCTTCCACACCGACTACCGGCCGCTGATCCGGGACTCCAAGAACTACGTGCTGGATGAGCAGACCCAGCAGGCCCCTCACCTCATGCCCCCTCCCTTCTTAGTGGATGTGGATGGGAACCCTCACCCAACAAAATATCAAAGATTGGTGCCAGGAAGAGAGAATTGTGCAGATGAACATTTGATTCCTCAGCTTGGATATGTAGCAACAAGTAAGAACAATATCACTGAAGCTCTGCGTTCAGAAGTTTAGTTATGCACTAGCTCTTAAGGGGATATGAGCAATTTAAAAATGCCTTTTTTTTTCACTTGATATTTTGTATTTATGTTCACTCAAGATCCTGAAAGGTCCCACAGTGAGTACAATTTCAACAAGCAAAAAAAAAATCAGTTGTTCAAATGGATGTTGCAATTCTTTTCTGTGGGCAGTGAGGTGCACAAGTTGTGTTTGAATTGTACATGCCCTAAATGCCTCATTTGAAATAAATACTTGGAACAACTTGATTCATTTGATCTGTTTTACATGTGCCAGGTGATGGAGAAGTTGTTGAGCAGGTGATTGGCCAGCAGACTGTGGACCAGGATGAGCCAGGCGTGGAGCCCAGCATTCTGGATGGGATGATCAGACAACTCCAGCTGGAGCAGGACCAGAGAACTGGAGCTGATCAGGAATCTGCTCCAAGCGGCCCCCAGAACGGGGAGGGGACACCCAGGAGAGGTTAGGACTGCTGATGAATTCTCCAGTAATTGTTCTGTCTCCATTTCTGTTGTGTTGTGTGAAATACTGAAACAGGTTTTAACTTTAATGTTGTTTTGGGGACTAAGATTCCTTTAACATTCTGATGTCTTGTTGAGGTGTTTTTATTCATTAAAACACTGCTGCTCCAGTGATTAAATTGCAAAACCTTTCACTTTAAAAGGAAAAGGGCATTGATAAATGCAAAATATATACAATACTATTTTTTGCAAATATTTGCCAATATAAGTTATTTCTGCATTCCTTATTTTTGGCAAAGTATTGTGCCTTTATTCAAACTGGTTTAGCCTGTCCCTTCTTTACAGATTTAAACAAGACACTTTCCTCAGCTGTGTCTTTGTAGCTTTAATTATGTAGTTATATGGATTAAATAATGTATATTTTATTCTATAATTATGTAAATATGTGATATATAGTTATATATTTAATGATATATTTAATTAAATGCTCTCAGCTCCAGGAAAAGTGCTTTTTAGAGCCTCACTAGGCTCAGAGCTGTCTGAAATAATTCGGAAAAGCCCTTCTGTCCCACCACAGTTCCTTTCACTGTGAGGTGTTCAGGAAACCTGAATTGGATGTGGCACTCAGTGCTCTGCTCTGATTGACAAGGTGGTTATTGGTCCAATGCTGGATCTTGGAGGTCTTTTCCAGCCTAAATAACTCTGTGATTCTGTGAAAGTAGGTGTAGAAATAACCATTTTAGGTCTCTGTGTAATCTCATTGTTTTCTAGGAGCGAAGGCTACAAGTCACATACTTACAGAGATAAAAAAAATGAGTAATTGATAATATTTTTATCTTGTAGCAAGAAGCAACGAGCTCCCAGCTCTCTGCAGCGTGGCAAACACGTTTTTCTTTGTGTGTTTCAGCCTTCAGGAGGCCGAGTCTGGACATCCAGTCCCCGCCCAACATCGGGCTGCGGCGCAGCGGGCAGGTGGAGGGCGTGCGGCAGATGCACCAGAACGCCCCGCGCAGCCAGATGGCCACCGAGAGGGACCTGCAGGCTTGGAGGCGCCGCGTGGTGGTGCCAGAGATCCCTCCCAGCCTGCTCAGGTCTGTGCCCGGCCCGCAGGGAGCTGGGTTTGCTCAGACTGAGCAATCACGTGTAGAATGGGGGCTGTTGGAGCAGTTCAGCGGTGTGGGCAGATGTGCTAAAAACTCGTAAGGTCCATTCAGCAAGAAGAAAGGGAAGTAGTCCTGTGGAATGATTCTCCCCTATTTCAGTGTTTTAAGTCACCTTCAAGGCCAGCTGGATCACAGAGATTCTTGCTTTCTCCAGAATAAAAGATTTTTATCTTTTAAATAGGTTAAATTCATTTCCATGGAGGAGTTGGGTGAGACTGTGCTCTCTGTGAGCCTTAGCAGGTGATGAGTTGCAACCACTTGAAATGCTAAACCAGTTGCTTTCAAAGTACTGTCAGCATTCATCTATGAAAAGGAGAATTAATAGCTAAACATCTCTTTTTAAATCCACAACAATAGGTGCTACCACAGCTCTGAAGGTTTCAAGAAGCATTCCCAGGTTGGGGAATTAGAATGGTTGCAAAGGGAAAAATGTGAATTAAAAATGAGATTGAAAAAGTGGATTATATTTTGATGTTTGCAGAGGAAGATTTTCTTAATATCCATGTTTTTTACTCTTACCTGGAAATTATAGGATGATTTAGAATTATTTGAGCAACAATAATATCTGAAATTAAAAATGGAATGGAATTAAGTGTTAGAAATTTTGAGAGAGATCCCTTAAAGAGACCAGCATTGTCAGAACAGATGTAGAATTAGATTTCCATGGCTTTCTTGTAGGAAACAGGAAGAATATCGGATTGCAAAAGGAGAAGAAGAGAGAGATCTTTATGCAACAGAGAAGAAAAAGTCATTTGAGTCACTGGAAAAGGTATGTGGCAGCTTCTAGAAAAGTGAGCATTCTGTGCCCCAGAACAGGTGAGAGTGTAAATTCTGGTATAGTCTGCCAAGGACCCTGATGATTCAGCTCCCATTTACTGCAGGACAAGGTTTGATTTATTTTTATGGATACCTAGAATTCTTTTTGCTTTCAGTCTTGCCTGCTTCTGTGGGAGGTACTTGGGAGTAATTTTTAAAGGCAGGATGGCTTTCAGGCCATTTTGGTTTGACTGCAGTTCAACACAGCTATTGCAGCTCCTGCTGAGGCACTGAGGTGCAGCTGGGAATATTCTGGGTGCTGTATTTGAGGAATCACAGGTTGTGTTGCTGTTCCTCATCATTGTGCTGTAGATAACAATGTTTTGGATGGGGAAACTTCTTCAGCCTTCCCTCCTTTCAAATGCTTTTTTCATTATCTGTCTTGTGGAAGAGATTGGCAAGAAGGAAAACCTGGTTATTGAGTTGTTTTTATAAGATCATTGCCTGATTTGCTGTGTCTTACAGTACAAAACAACTTGACACAAGAATTCTACTGCATAGTCCCCATTACTGAGGGAAGTTGGGGGATTGAAACAAGATGATCTTTAAGATCCCTTCCAACCCAAACCATTCTCTGATTCTATGATTGAACATTGTAGGCAGTTAATGTCTTGATTGTGTAAATACATATATCAGGTGATGTGAATGGAGCTGTCACAGTAGTTTATAAAGAGCAATTTCTTAAAACAATTAATAAATCTTAAATTTGGAACAGCAAATTTAAAACTCTGGCTTACATGAAAATTATTTCTTGGGAAAAGGAGTTCTAACATAATGAGGCTGCTTAAGTGTTTGCATTCAGCAGTGCTTTTAGCCACCCTTTCCCCCCTGTTAAAAGTTTCCCACGTCAGTATTTTTCTTTAACTCTTTTCTCTCCTTTATAATTAGAGTGACTCTGAGTCGTCATTAATCCAATCGAAGCGCCGGCTGCACAGACGGAAATATTCCAACTACCGGACACGGAACAACATTGAGCAGCTGGAGTCTTCTGATGAGGAGAGGGACAACTGCTTGGGCTTGATAGAGCAGGTAAATTCTCTTCTGAGCTTGGATTTTGAGCCTGAGTTACTCAAGAAATGAAATTTCATGTAGATATTTTTCTCTGGTAAACAAGCAAACAAAAAAAGCCCACCCGTTCTTTTCCCAGAGAAAGCATTTCTGTAAGCAGCATTATTGTTGGCACTTCTCAAACCTGTTGTGTTGCTTTAATAAAGACACTATTTCCAGTCATTTTATAAATGACTGAACTGGTTTTGCTGAGAATCTTCTAAACCAAATGCACAGCCCAAGGCAAAAATCTGATGGACAATTGGTTGGCTTCAGGTGGTGTTTGGATTTTAGATGTGTTTTGACGTTTTTCTGTGGATATTTTGAAGGTTCTTGCTAATGCGATTCTTCCACAGGGTCTGTTCCTCTTGGGGTGACACAGGACTCTGTGGGTAGCAGGAGCTTTTTGGTTGTGTCTGATGTGTTATCAGACTCTGTAAATGGGAGATAGAACTGCTTGGAGCACCCTTGTCTTGTCTTGCCCAAACTTAAAATAGTTTTAACCTGGGAAAGGGAGAAGTAGAAGGAGCAGAGAAGCTCAGACTTGTTGGACCAGTCACTTTGTTATGGAAGAACAGTGAACAAAAGGGAGGATGTTCAGGAGATGAGGGAATCTTGCAAGTAAGATGAGGAATGATACTCCTTGAAAATTAACTCTGCTTTCCTTGTCTCTATTAAAGAATTTCAGTGTGGCTAAAAACAATAAATCACTGAAATGGAATGAAAAGTTCAGTGAGTGTTGTCCATCCACACAGTGTATGAACAGGTTTTAGTGAGAGCAGTATGAGCTTTGTTACTCTGGAAATGACAATCAGTTGCACTAATTCAAACACTTGAAGCTCCAATTGAAATCAAATGGGGTTTTCTATTTTTTTTTTTTCTTGACAATGTACAACCTGACACATGAGCCCTGCATCACACTGGCTCATTTCAGCTATGAAAGCCACATTTAGAACATTATATTAATGCAAATATTAGTTGTTGAGCAACAATCAAGAAATTACTAAAATAGATTTTGGTGTATCTCTAGTGTTGCATTTAGATGCATGCATGAGTACTCCAATTAGTACTTGGTGAATCAATTAATACTAAAATGAGGGGGAAAAAACCCTCATGTGATTCCAACTTGCATAACTAATGAGGAAAAATCATGGCAGTGATAGCACGTGCCCATGTTGTGTGTGGAGAGAAGATATGATTGTTTTTCTTGATCTCTTCCTTTTGCAGTGTAAATTCAGGTTTTATTATGTACTTTACATGACCTGATTACTTTCATTTCCATTTTAGCAACTTTTTACCAAACTTCTTTTTAATATGACACTATGGACTACATGTTTTTAAGTTTCAGAGCCTTAAAACAGGGCTTTGGCTTGACTGTGAATTTTTAAATTTAGGAAGCTGAAGAAAGTGAGGGTTCTGGTTCATCTGATGAAGAGGAAGAGTGGAGAAGTGACAAGAAAAGCAACAGCAATAGCTCTAGGTAAAGTGAAAAAACACATCCCATAATGAGTTTTGCTTGAATTTTCACAAATGAAAAGTTGTATGAAAGCTCTGTTGTGCTTCAGATGTGATCATATGATAATGATAACAATCATCATAAAAATAATAGTGTAAGGTATAATTCGTGTGCTTCACTGACACATTGTATTGGTATTTCCTGCTGCATTTCACCAAAACATTGCTGTCTTTAATGTAATTCCAACTCCCTCAGCTTTTTTTGCCAGGTGGCAAAGATAGATGAGAGTCTGGAATATTTTTATAGTGTGTATTGTTCTGGTGTTTGAGGGGTGAAAGATTTTATTTGGGAAATTTTTTTCCCAATTTCATTTTGGGATTTTTTTGGTTTTTTTTTTCTTCCTTCCTCTTAAAAAAAAATCTGAAAACTCTTATTAATTTTTGAGTTTAAGCTATAAACTTAACTATAAACTTGAGTTTAACTATAAACTTAACTATAAGTTTAACTATAAACTTAGGTTTAAGTTATAAGCTTAAGTTCAACTATAAATTTGAGTTTATGGTATAAACTTAAGTTTAACTATAAACTTAAGTTATAAACTTAACTATAAACTTGAGTTTAAGTTATAAACTTGAGTTTAACAATAAACTTAAGTTTATAGTTTTATGTAGAACTGTTACAGATAGGGTTTTAATCACTTCATTGTGGCTTTTTTAGCTATTCTTTCAGAAATCTGTAGTACTAGAAATAAAAAATACTCAGAGGAAAAGAGGATGTGTAGCTGAGATTTGTGTAAGTAGAAAGAATTTTAGCAGTGTCTGGGTTGTGTGTTCCTTAGGGAGGGCTCCTAATTAGTCCAGAATTGAATCACACAATTTTCTTGAATAAAAAGAGTGATTTTAGAATTAACCAAGCTTCACTTGTTTGAAGAAATGTGCTTTGAATTACCGGATTCTCCCAAAAACTCACGTTAAGTTTCAAGTGAAGCAAAGCAATGGTTCCATCAGCTCAGAATGATTCTGAAGTTGGTTTTCACAACCCTTGCTATGTGCTGGTGTTTTTCTGAGCGAGTTCAGTGTTGCGAAGTGGTGACAGCTTGGTTGTGTGTCTGTGTTTGCCCTGCTCTCCGTGGGCAGTGATTCCTCGAGCAGATATTCCGACTGGATCGCCGACGCCGGGATCAACCTGCAGCCCCCGGTGCGCTCCTCGCGGCGGAAGGCGCTCCGGTACTGCAGCTCCTCCGAGGACGAGGTGTCCGCTGAGAAATCCTCCCCTCCCAAGAGAAGGAGGAGGAAAAGAAGGAAAAAACCCAAGCCGAAAAAGCAGGAGGAGGTACAGATTTATAAATTTCATTTCTCCTACTCAATCTTCAATGAATTTCTCTCTTAGGTTTTTAGGCCTTGTCACGTAACTGCCATTAGACAAGGATCTTGTCACTGCACACAGGGTTCGTGGAATTAATATGAAACCATTCCCAGTGTAAGGGATCTGCTGATTTGTAGGGGAGAATCTGCATTCCAAGTGAAGAATGGAGATTCCACTTCCGTTTTCCAAATGAAAAGGGTTCTCAAGGTTGCTGGTGGTGAAGGGGAGATGTGTTTATTAAATACCAGTACAGAATGTCAGATTTTCCCAAGGGCATGGAGTGATAGGACAAGAGGGGGTGGCTTTAAACTGAAGGAGGACAGGGTTAGATTAGATTGGGAAGGAATTCTTGGCTCTTAGGGTGGTGAGGCACTGGGGACATGTTGTCCACAGAAGCTGTGGCTGCCCCTGGATCCCTGGCAGTGTACAAGGCCAGGGTGGACATTGGGACTTGGAGCAGCCTGGAACAGTGGAAGTTGTCCCTGCTCAAAAGATGATCTTTGAGGTCTCTTCCAACCCAAACCATTCTGTGACTCTATAACCTGGTTAAACTGTCTGATTTTTTATCTCTTTTAATGCTTAAGTGACACAGTCACTGCATGGATGGTGGCTATTTATACCTACTTTGAACTTTTTATAAGTTACAATAATTACTCTCTTTTTAAGCTGCTGAAACTTTTAAGTAAATTTAAATAATCACCTTTTTTAAGTTGCAGTAGCTACTATTTGTTGTCTTCTACCATAAAGGAGCAAACAAGTTCCTTTTTTAAGCCTGGGGTAATTTTGATACATTTGGTATGTTTTTCTCTCCATCCCTTCACTTTCTTCTAAGTAGAATCAAATAGTTTCTTGCAGTTTGATTAATTTTTAATTGGGTACTGAGACTGTCATCTAAATTATAAAATTTTCTGCTAAGATTTGCATGATAATGACTTGTTCACTCAAATCTCCAGATAGGAAAAGAATGTTTAGTACTAATATTACAAATACAGTTACAACTCAAGCAAGGAGTTGTAAGGAGGAATTTTGCTGATACTTTTTGGAAATGCTGTAGATTAGTCTTTTATAAGTTAAGGTGTTGTCTGCCAAATTAAAATGGAATGGTTTGTTTTGAGTTCATGTCCATTGTGTCTGGTTTTGTGAAGGCTGATGCTGCAGCACAACCACTGAACTTGGAGTTGTCCTATGACTGGCACCCTCCAGTCTGGATCACAGACACGGCTCTGCGAAGGTCCCCGTTTGTCCCTCAGATGGGGGACGAGGTAGGAACATGGATTAAAACCTTCCAGTACTTGTGATGATTATAACTGCTAAATACAGGAGAACATTCACTGTTTGGGGTGTTTTTTAGGTGATATATTTCCGACAAGGGCACGAGGCTTACATTGAAGCAGTGAGAAGAAACAACATTTATGAACTGAATCCACACAAGGAGCCGTGGAGAAAAGTGGTGCTTAGGGTGGGTCTGCACTGAAGGTTCTGGGGGTTTATTACAGAGTCTGTGACCAAAGAGTTCTGTTACTCTCTTTGCAAAGCACGGATTTGTGAGGTTACTGATGTTTCCTTGTGGGGAAAGTGTCTGCAATTACCACATTGTCTTCAGAGTTTTCTGTGGGAAGCCCAGATGAAATACCTGTTTTAAAATCCTGTGTGTGACAGACTGCCTTCTGTTAACATCTCAAATCTCATTTCAGTATTTTGCATGTGGGTTCCACTGGTTAATTCACGTTAAACTAACAGTTCTGTGCATGGTCCCTGAGATAAAACTTGCTGAAGCTGTTTGTTCTTACCTGTAGGATCAGGAGTTGGTAAAAATTGTTGGAATTCGGTACGAAGTTGGTCCTCCCACGTTGTGTTGCCTCAAGCTTGCCTTTATAGATCATGCCACTGGGAAACACACAGACAAATCATTTTCCATCAGGTATGTGCAGTTACAGTTTCCTGAAGAGTGTTTAAGAACATGTTTCTCTTTAATCTTCTCCCTGAAGGCCCGAGGCACACGTGAATGATGATTTTTTTGTGCAGGTACCACGACATGCCAGACGTTATCGACTTCCTCATCTTACGCCAGTTCTACGACGAAGCCCGGCAGAGGAACTGGCAGGCCTGTGAGTGTTTGCTGAGTGCTGGACTAAACCATTTTGAAATCACAAATGTGTCCTTGGCTAATTGCTGCATGTGCTGTTTGTAGGGTCAGAGGGTTCTCTGGCAGGCAAGAGTCAGAAATGTGAACTTGGAGGGATTGCAGGAGGTGTAAATACAGCCACCAGAATATGTATCGAGACTGTTCTGTTCCATTTTTTTATTCTAAAGCTAAATAGCAGACTTACACATCAGTGGGTCCAGAACTTTAATTATGGAGAGAAATCAAGCAGTGCATTTATCAGAAGTTTTTCTGCCTGCCTGTGGCAGCCACACTTCTCTCAGCAGAATGTCTGTGTTTGCTGCAGCTGACAGGTTCCGCTCCATTATTGACGATGCCTGGTGGTTTGGGACAGTGCTGGGGCAGGAACCTTACCAGCCTCAGTATCCAGACAGTCACTTCCAGTGTTACAGTGTCAAGTAAGTACAAAAAGGTTTTATTTCCAATGTTCTGAGTGTGTCTTTGCTCTCACACAACTGCCTCACTGCTATGAGAATGGATCAATTGTTCAGTTAAATTATTTTATTCCTTGTATTGTCACTTCTTAATGGTTTTAAGTTGCTATTGTAGCACAGTGTGAATATGTAATAACTTCTGGCAACTTGTTAATGAGCAGTAATATGGTAAAAGAAGTTGCTGACCTCTTCACATTTCCTGTGCTGACTAATGCTGGGTCTCCTCCACAAAGCAAGCAGTGCAGTGTTCTGTGAGCATTAACTATTGGTCTGCACTGATAGTTGGTTTGGGGATGCTGAATCTCTTCTGTGGTTGCTGACATCAAGGTCCTTATGCCTCAAGTCCTCACACTTCTATCTTTCACATTGTGCACCCTTTTTGATATCAACAAAGAGGCCTTCACAGAAAGGAGAGGAATGGTAAACAAAGATACCTCTGGACTTCAGTGTTCAGAATCAAGGTATTGACCTTGTCCAAGCTGTCTGGAATAGAATCCCAGGATGATTTGGCTTGGAAGGGATGTTAAAGATCATGTTGTTTTTCCAACCCCCTGCCATGGGCAGGGCCATCTTCCACTATCCCAGGTCACTCAGCTCTAAACAACCTGGCCTTGGACACTTCCAGGGATCCAGGGACAGCCACAACTTCTCTGAACAACCTGTCCTGGTGCCTCACCACCCTCAGAGTCAAGAATTCCTTCTTCATATCTAATCTGATCCTGCCCCACTTCAGTTTAAGGCCATTCCCCTTGTCCTTCACTCCATGCCCTTGGGAAGGTCCCTCTCCAGCCTTGTGTCGCCTCCTTCAGGCACTGAAAGGACAATTCTGGGATTCTGCTTGGTTTGGGTTCCCCCAGCAAGGGAGGATTGTAAGGAGAATAAACAGTGAATATTTGATATTCCTATTGCCATCATGGCCAGAGATAGTTCCTGTGTCTTTCATGGTACACTCAATAGTCACAGTTTTATTGTTGCAGGTCTTTTTGATTTCTTTTTCACTCAAAGGCTTTTGAACCTGTTGCTCACCACAGAGAAGGGAAATTTTACAGCTAAAAGGCAATCCAGTGAGACTGCCAAGACTGTGTTACATTTTGGTTCCTTGTCTCATTTGGTTGTCTTTTAGCTCATGGATTTTCCTTAGTGGGAAGGTGGAAGTAATTCCCAGGTGGAGATTCTTGCCTGTTACCTTCCCTTCCATGTTCCATCCATTCCATGTGTTCTGTTGTGCACCACAATTGTTCCTTAGGAGCAAATTCAGGTGGACTGTGGTTGTTTCTTGGCCAATTCCAAATCAAGTTTCCAGTTAGGAGCAAAAGCCTGGTGCCAATTTCCTGGGCTCCTTTCTATCTTTCAAAGGATATTTCAATATTTAACTGCACCAGCCTTTAACAGAGAAGTCTAGAGCTGCTTTGAAGTGAGCAGGGAAGGAATGCTGTGTTCCTTAAGATTCCTTTTCAAAGGGATTTTATTCCACCTCACCTCACAAACAGCTCTTCTAGAGCACAATCCTAAAATGTCTGGAGTGTTTGGCAGCTGTATTTAGGTTTTGTGACTTGGCTGGGTCTGTTACTCTTTTTGTCCCACTCACCTCAATTTATCATTGTTACTGTTGTATAGAAAATTAAAAAAAAAAAAATGAAGCTAATTTTCCATTTTTTGCTGTTTTATTGGCCAGACAATAACAGTTGTTTGTGTAGAAGCAGCTTGCTGTATTAGGAGGTTGCATTACCTGGATGAATGGGACTTAAGCTGTACTAAACTCTTGATAAAGTCTTACATGCAAAAGTATGAATTAATATATCCATTTGTGAATATCAACAACTTGGGAAATATTGTGCAATAACTGTAGAGGAGAAGTGAACAGATGAACCTTTAGGACTCTGTTCATAAAGATCAAGCAGGCTGAATGTGATGGATCCAAGTTTTCCTAAGTCATTGGGAAATCTGAAACAACAGAGAGCTGCTCTTACCTGAGCAGGGTTTTAGTTACAGAATACTCTGAGCATGATCATTTCAGTTGGTTTGAAATAAATACACAGGAGGCATTAGACCAAATATCTGAGTTTGTTAAGGAATCAGAAATAGACCCAGGAATGTGGGGAGCTCTGACAGGAAACTGCTGGCAAAGCTGCAAAGCTCTGGAGGGAAATTGGTGAACTGCAGACTGATCTATTTGTTTCTGGTATGGGCCTCTAATAAAGAATTGCAATAAAATAATGATCAGCTGCTCCAGACAGACATTTCTTACCTTTGAAACAGCAAAATTCGTTGGTATTTTATGTGTTTTTTAAAACATGTAAAGATCTGCCCAAATGTGGTGGGTTTTGGAGAGATCTGAAAATTATGTTCACACCTAATAGTTAAGTATCAGAGGAATATACAGATTTATCAATAGCACTTGTGTTTGTTTTTGCTTTGTCTTGAACCTTAATTAACTTCAATTTTTTCATTTTGTATTTATTCTTTTCTTTGTCTTAATGTGCTTGGCCTCCTAAATTGAAATGCTCACACATGAAATGCCTCACTTACTGTTCTCCCTTAATCCATGGACTTGCACAACTCCTGTTGTGATCAGAAATAAAAATCCTCTCCTCTATTTTTCTCAAATCTTCCCCTTTATCACCTCTCCAAATGTGCAGCTTATTTTTCTTCAGCTTCTTGATACAGGCTTTGTAAAATGATTTATATATTGGTTAAGTTGCATACAGCTAAAATCAGGAGCACAGTTGTAATCTGAAATTGATTATGAAGAATGTTTCCTCTTTGCAAACCCATGCTTTTGTTTATGTCCATGTCTGTACAAAGTATTTTGTCCATACCTAAAAATAGCTATAATTCAAATGTGCTTATAGCTGAGATTTAAACATGCTTGGAGGGAACATTTGTGAGTCAAGATAACGTTAAATTATTTTTTTTTTTTAACTTGGTGCATCAGATGGGACAATGGTGAAATTGAAAAGCTGAGCCCTTGGGACATGGAACCAGTCCCTGATAATGGTAGGTAGAAACTCTTTAATTAAAACCAGCTTTTCCCTCTTTCCAATTCCTTGGTTTTATGTAGGTAGTGAAGTTGAGGTGATTCCTGTCCTAAAGACAGTCTGGATTCATATTTAGTGAAATAATTTAAATATACCTATATTTTTTCCTTTTGCATCTTCCAGAGCAATTTTGAAAAAAATACTGTAAATGTGTAGCTCTGCCTTATGGAATAAAACCTGCTGCTTCCAAGTGTCAGGTTTCAAAAAACATCTCAATTTTCAAACTATTAATTTGTTGTAGTACATTCCAGTGCAAGGGGATATAAAATAATTTCCAGTCAGCAAATCCTTACTGCAGGTAGTTTAAAACCAACAGTTCATGAAGTTTGCTGGTCAAATGCAGATTATCTGTAAATGAAAGAGTGGCATTTGTGGTTTCTTTTATCAATTCACTTTTCCAGGCTGGGAGGGGGCAGGAAAGTGTGGGAGATACTGAGAGAGTAGCTCCTGAATAAGCTGTCACAAAGATAATAAATTTAATTCAAAACTACAGAAAATCAGAATTTTAAAAAATTTGCTGTTTGTATCCACCTTGTGTAATTTTTTTCCCACAGCCTTAGCATTAAACTGTACTTCAAGGCAAGGATTTTTTGTCAGTTACAAGGATACAATTATTTAATATTTATCAATGCCCAACCATTCCTCTTGTTGTCACTTCTTCCCCAATTTGCTCTCCTCAGTGGATCAGCCTGAAGAATTAGGAGCGAGTGTGTCTGTGACTTTGGAGGAGGTGGAGAAGCTCCTGTACAAACCCCAGGAAGGGGAGTGGGGGATGAAATCCCGTGACGAGGCCTGTGAGCGGATTATCCGTGGCATTGATCAGCTCATGACTCTTGGTGAGTGGGAGCTGAGCTTCAACTACTTTTCTCCTGGTGTTACATTTGTAAACAGGTCCTGGAGTATCCATGGCATCCTTTAAAAATTCCCTGTGATAAAGTACTGAAATGAGCAATTCTGTGCAGTTCTTTGTGTTTGTACTGAGATCTTTACACTTTCATACATCAGTGGTTTCATCAAGAGGAATTATCCATAGCAGCTGAACACCCAGCTCACTTGTCATCTCCCTGCAACTGCATTTTATTTATTTGAAATAAAATCCCAGAATGGGCTGGGCTGGAAGGGACTTTAAACCTCATCCCTTTCCAACCCCTGCTATGGGCAGGGACACCTTCCACTATCCCAGGTTGCTCCAAGCTCCTGGCCTTGGACACTTCCAGGGATCCAGGGGCAGCCACAGCTTTTCTGGGCCCTCCCCACCCTCACAGGGAAGAATTCTTTCCCAATATCCCATCTAACTCCACTCTGTCATTTCGAAGCCGTTCCCCCTTGTACCTTCACTGCATCCCTTGGAAGCTGTCTCTCTCCATCTTTTCCTGTCACCTCCTTCAGGCACTGGAAGGCAAACAATTAGGTCAAATAATGAAATTTTGCTGTTTTCCCCAGACATCTCAGCAGCTTTTGCTGGCCCCGTGGACCTGTGCACGTACCCCAAGTACTGCACGGTGATCGCGTATCCCACCGACCTCAACACCATCCGCACCCGCCTGGCCAACCGCTTCTACAGGTCAGTGCTGCCAGGGGACACTCACCTGGGGACTCCTTCCAGAATTACAATAAACCCTCACATTCTTTCTTTGGAAAATTTGCTGTTTGAAATCACCAAGTATTAAAAAAAACCCCCCTTCAGTGCTGATGGCAGTTCAGGTTTTGAAGCGCTGTCCTTCGGTGCCTGTGAACCTGAAGAAGGTTAAGCTCTTGCTATTTTCAGAAATGAGCTTAAACACAAGAGGTGAGGTGTTAAATATTGCCAGCAGCGTTTTAAATGATAAAAACTTACAGAAGAGAAAGAGGGAAGAGTGGAGTGGTGTCAGAGTTCTGGTTTGCTGGATGTGCTGGGTATCCATAGATCAGAAATAAATTTAAGTATATTCTTCATCCGGACCTCCATTCAGTGTGTCTGTAAATACAATGAAGAGTCATTAAGAGTGATTTTCCTGCTGTACAAGAAGGAAAAAATGTCTTGAGAAATAACTGGAAATTGTGTAGGTGAAGAACTGCAGACTTGGGGTATTTCTGCTTCACAGGTATAAGGAATTGGAAAAACAAGTTTGAAATTACACGTTTGTGGCAGCTCATTCCTAGCAAGTTATAATTTCAATTGGTAGCATTTCTCAAATCTGTTATTTTACGGAGGGCACTGCTTTGAGTGGTCAGTTGGCCTCAAAGCAAGGTCTGAGGGAAGGCAGAAAGGGACATCGTAGCTGAGATGTCTTTAAAACTGTAATTAGACTTCTTCTTGTCACTCCTTTTTAATTGTTCATGCTTTGTATTTATTAATTAAAAGTTCCTCAGATATGACTCAACTTGTGTTCAGTTTCTCAGGGCTTTGTAACAGGCAGCTTCTGATATTTCCAGAAGAAATGTGATCATTTAGAGTAGTGATTATTTAATACTTTCCTCCCTCCTTTTGAATAAGTCAAATATAAGCTTTTAAAAAATGTACAATGTTTTTAAAGACTCCAGGAAATCCTCAGTCCTTGTGGTAATTTCAGTGGTATTTTATGATTTAGTGATTACTTGGGCACTTGAATTAAGTGGGTTTATATCACTGAGGATGAATTATCAATAATGAGTTGGGAAATGAGTGATGAAAGGTGTGCATTGTTGGGTTTGCTTCCTTGGGTTTTCCTTCCGTGAAGGAGAAGTTTGAGGCTGCTCTAGTGGGACATAAAGGACACCTAAATCTAATATGGACAGAAAATTACAAAGATACAATTTTTGCTGGTTTTAAGCTTTCCTGTTTCTACATTTTCTAATTTGAAGGAGAATCTCAGCATTGGTTTGGGAAGTCAGATACATTGAAAGCAATGCCAGAACCTTCAATGAGCCTGGGAGTGCCATTGCCAGAGCTGCAAAAAAAATCACAACCCAGCTCTTAAAGTTTATCAAGTAAGTGGCATTTTAATCTGAGTAGTGCTTGAATCCTTGTGCTCTGAACAGTGGGAAAGTAAAACCAGCTCAATATCCCTTTGTCTGGGTCCTGCTTTGGCTGTTTTCAGTAAGGACGGGTGGGTAATTCTGTCTGAGAGTTACCTTCAATACTGAAATGTCCAGCTTAGAGGCATTTGAACTTTTCCCCTGGTATTACAGTCCCAAAATGTCACTTGACATGGAGCACGTTGAGTAGCTCAGCCTGTAAAAAGTAATTTCTGTGCTGTCCTGTATAGAAGTTGCTGTAGCAGCTTGTCTGACTTAATTGAAAGGTAAAAATAAACTGAGAGATTTATTTTGAAATGAGTGTGGGCACCTTCCTGCAGCTGGGCAGGACCCTTTCAAATCCCTAATCCTGATTTTTATATTCCATTTAATACTTGGTTACTGTCTTCCCTTTTATGTGTAGCACTTGGTGGTGGCTGAGTTGAATTCAGGAAACAACAGCTCTGTTTTTACAATTCCAGTAACAGAGATTTAATTTCTTTGCAGTGACCAGGACTGTACAAACATTTTTGAATTATGTAGCACAACAGATGATGAACAAGATTGTCATGATACTGATCTGGTAAGTTGGGTGTTTTTGTGGATAATTCCAGGAATTTATGGTGGTAAGAAAATACCACCAACCTTCAAATACTTATGGTAAAATTGCTGAATTATTTGCATAGCCAATACAAATATGGAATATATTAGGAATTTTTTAATGAATGTTTTATGTCATGTATTATCAATTAATTGCATTGCTGATAATATTTTTTATGCTCATCTTCTGTCTTATTGAAAGAATTAAGAAGAAAATTTAATTTTATCACAGTGTCAAATGTAATGAAACTTTTAGCCCCCCCACCACCTACATAATTTTTTAAATCACTTTTAAGATCATTGATTTTATTTTGCATAGGATGATGAAAAATTTTTAAGATTATTGATTTTGTTTTGTACAGGATGATGAAAAATGTGTTCCAAGAACATCCTACAGAAGAAGAAAAGTGAGTTGGCCAGTCTTTCCCTTATAACCCAAACCAGGTTGAATTTTTGCTTGCTGTATTTCACTAATGCTTTCCTGAATGTTTTTCTTTCCCCAAGGGACGGGGCTTAAAAAAAGGAAGAAGCCTGAAAAGTGGCTATGATGAAAACTGCTGGAAGAAGCAGTGCATGGAACTGGTGAATTTAATTTTCCAGTGTGAGGATTCTGAACCTTTCAGGCAGCCAGTTGATTTGGATCAGTATCCTGTAAGTTGTTCTTGGTAACCTTCACATATTCTTCTGTTCTTGCTGTCTTACTGTGCCTTCTAGGGAAATAATTGTAGATAAATCTTTATTTTCTTAATTAAACTGAGTTTCTTGAGGGTCTAAAATGTGTTTACTGAGCCTGAGCTGTGAGTTTGACTTCTTCCTGCTTTTACCTGTTCATGGTATTCTTTCTACCCCTTCAGTCTCTTTTCTTTTCTTGCTGTTTAAAAACCCAACAAACTTTATTTAAAGGGAAAAAACTTTATAGCACATAACCTTTCCTGGTGTCTTCACATTTTGAGTTAGAGTCTCACTTCAAGTTTCAAAAAGATCTTGAGGTTCTCTAAAAAAACATTGATGGGAGGGAAAGAAAGATCAGGTTGTTTAGGTGGACTTTGATTTAGGGGGTTTTGTGTGGTTATTGTGTCTTGGGGCTTTTTTTGGCTGATTTTTTACACCAAATCAGTTGTTTCTCATGGTAAAATTCATGGGATAATGAAAACGAGATTTTAAATCAACCAGTCTCAGCAAAAGTGCTGCTTTCTGCTGTGGTGCTTCTCTTTCCACTGATAATTTGTGTAATTTTAGCTACTCCGAAATGACGGAAATAAAATTCAGAAGTGGTTTTTTTCCTTTGTACTTCCACAGAAATCTTTTTCTCATATGTTTTTTTATAGGATTACAGACATATTATAGACACTCCAATGGACTTTGGTACAGTGAAGGAAACTCTGGAAGCTGGAAATTATGACACTCCAATGGAACTGTGCAAAGATATCAGACTGATATTTAGTAATGCAAAATCTTATACTCCAAACAAAAAATCAAAGGTAGCTGTTGATATTTGGGGCTTTGTGAATGTCTTCATGAAATTAAATTTTACTTTGCAATTTGTTTATCAGTACTTTTGGTAAAGCTGCTGGTTGTGTAGATGGAGGGGGGAGAAATATGACAGAAATATTAAAATGTTTATTTCTTGTTTATTTAGTGTTACATAGAACTGCCTGTACTTTTCCTGTTGCTTTTCTGTACAGTTTTTAATATTACAAATGTTGGTCTTGGATCAAAGGCTCTGTTTTTAATATCAGCCACTTCCTTACCTAGATTTACAGTATGACCTTGAGATTGTCAGCACTGTTTGAAGAGAAAATCAGAAGAATTGTTTCGGATTTCAAAAATGGTCAGAAACAGAACGAAAAGCTACGGAGAAACCAGAGGTACACGAGAAGATTGAATAATCAGAGCTCAGTGCAGCAGCCCAAAATGCTCAGGTAACCAAATCAGGAATGTATAAAGATCTATCACAGCTGACTGATACTCATATTGACTCTGTGAAGAGGGGGACAATTGGTTTATTAAATGGGTTGTAACCCCACTGAGAGTTTTTATAATTCTCATGCTGTAGGAAAAATACATTTTAAAAGGGACTTTTTTGTTGTATAAAACTGAGAAATATGAAGAGATAGAAGAGTAGAAAGGTTGAGGGTTTTTTAATGTTTGAGTCAGAAAATACAAGTTTAACTAAATTAATGAAGAATGAAACAGATTTGCTTGCTGGATATATTGCAAAGATTAAGATTTGCATAAATTGCATATTTTGACACATACAGAATAAAGTCAGTCCTGTGGAATTTCTAGAAATTGTCACTTGCTGTAGCATTCAGTTGGGAGCTAGATTTGTCTTTCTCTTTTGAAGACAAACTTTTGACACAATTGCTGTTTGACGTGATAAACTCCTGTTCTTAATTTGCATGTGGAACAAAGTGGGACAAAATACCAAAGCTAAATTGTGGTAAATTACTGAAACTGAGATTTTTCCCTTGTGCTACTGTCCAGTCTTCCTTCTCTGGCAGGGAAAGGATGGGAGTAAGAGTTTAAAGAAAAAAAAAAACCAAAAAAAATCTAATTTCAGGAGATTACTTTTTACTTCAAAATAAACACACACCAGGATAGGCAGAAATTGTCTTTTGAATATCCCTTGTGCTGATATCTGGAGAACTGTGTGTGACTGTTTACAAGGCCAGGGGGCACAGCAGAAGGGAGATTTGGGATAACAGAAATAGCATTATACAACTTGTGCACCTGGATGAGAGTCTGAAAACCTGCAGTGTAAGGAAAAAACTGATAAAACACTTCTGAAGGTGAAAATAATTGAGCCAGTAGGATGGCAGGCAGCACTCAGGTGTGTGCAGTAAGAAAGGATCAGATTGGGGTGAGATTTTCTTTATTTTAAATAGTGAATTGTCTATAAGGCTCCACCTTCTGTGTGTCTTGAGAATTGAGTTTATTGTGGAATAATGTTTGTCTGGATAGCAGTTCGTTTGAAGCCCACGTGCAGTTATCCAGAGGCTGGGAATCCAACAGGAATTGAGGCTGCTGCAGTTTCCTGGTGAAAATAAGAGAACATGGATTGTCTAGAGGACATCCACTATTAAATTATGTTTCTCAGAGCAGAGAAAGATTGTCTCCTCTTGTACAACTTCACTAGGAGTGCAGACTGTTGATTTAATGAAAGCATTTCATGTTTATCCTTGTCCCCACATCACATTGGCTCATAAATTGTTACCCTCCCAGCAATATAAAATTTATTAAATATTGTTAAAATACATAATTGCCTTATCTCACCTCGTGTTGCTTTTCCTACTTGTCCTCTCACTAGAAATTTGAAGCAGAAACCATTGAAGTCTCAGGCCAAACTGGAATCTGAGCAGGAAGATCCTTTTCCTCAGCCTACCTCAAGCAGAGCCGCCTGTGTCTCAAGCCATAAACCCAACACTGGCCCCTACAACCAGAGCTCCTCGGGAGAATCCTCAGATTCTGCCTGCCTGGCATCCTTTGAGAGGAATGGGAAAGCCAGAGCCACAACACTAAATAATTGTTCTGCTTTGTCATCAGGTCAGAGTTGAGAATTGCTGTCGTTTGCAGTCTGAGTTGTTAAATGAGCTTTGTGGTTTTAACGTGGAATTTTTTACACAAGGTTTGGGGGGTTTGTGTGATGCAGGATTTTGTGTATTTTACTGGATTTTGGACACTTGCATTATTTACAGTGATTGTTATAAAAATATCTATGTACCATATATAATTTTTTGCTTTGGAATCATATAGGACAGTCAGTTTACTTTTATATATCAAGAAATCTGTCAACAGGAAAGCATAGATCATTTAATAAGTTATACTATATAAAATGTAGGTTATATGCCCATATATGATACATAAAAATTATCTTCCAAAATTAGCAAATGACAGAAGTTCCCTCAGACATATCAACTTTCCTGTCTTTGCCCCTACACCTCACCTTGACAAAAGTTCAGCTTATTTCAAAGAATGAGAATGCAGTTCTGGTAAAATCGGTTAGAGTATGTTCTGTGTTGGTTTTTTCTTAACATACTTTTCACTTAAATCTGATGTTTGAAAAGAGCTGTTTGATTTGAAACTTAAATATAGGTTAAAGAAGCTTCCTGTCATTGAACACTGCCTGAATATGGATTTTGTTGAGGAATCAGTTTGATCCCTGTGAGACATTCAAGCATGAGAACGTATTTTAAGATAATGTAGGGAAATGCTGAAGGTTTCCAGGATCAGCAAAACGTAGCTCTTAACTGAAAGCTTTTTAGAATCCTAATTGCCAATTACTGTTTCCTTAGCAGAGAGTGAAATAGAAGGTTCTGGGGCTTCTTCATCTAGTTCCTCTTCATCTTCAGCCTCCACAAGCAGCTCAGAAGACAGCAAAGGCTGCGCTGTGGCTCCTGTGCCCCCTGCTCTGCACAACGGGGTGTGCAGGAGGAACAGCAGGCGTAGGGTGACTCGGAATCGAGCTGCCCGGAGGAAACAGACAGGTACGGTGGGAGGAGCTTCTTGTGAACAGCAAGACAAGTGCATATTTTTCTATTTTATATATCTATATTTATAAAAACAACTAAGTGTAGTTATTTTTTTTGTTAAATGTATATGTAAGATACTAATTTTTTTATTGGTGATATTTATGAATCTCTCAAATACTACACGTAATTTATAAAACGGTTTTTGTTTTTCATGACTTAGGGAAGGAGGGTAGAAACCAAGACCCTGGTGAGAGGCAATGTCTTGCAACCTTTTATATCTTAAAAAAAGCAAAAATTCATAAAGAAGTTTCAATTGTCACAAAACCAGAATTACTAAAATTTATGACAACAAAAGTACATGACATGCATCATGTCTGTGGGTTGAACCTCTCCCAGTTTTGACAAGACTTCAAAGCTTCTATTTGATATTTAAGATCCTAATCCCTGCTTTCCTTTACAGGAACACTTCTTCAGGAGAACGGGAACACGAGGAAAACGGTCAGGAAGAAGTTCTATGGGAGTGACTCTGAGAACACCTCGGTGCTGCCATCCGAGTGCCTGAGCAACAGCACGGGCAGGCACAGGAAAACCCCTCGCAGGAGCGCTGCCGTGGCTGCCAACAAGCTGAGGCTGATGAGTGACGTGGAGGAGGAGGTGTCGAGCTCGGAGAGCATCGGGATCTGCAGGAACAGGAAGCTCCCTCACCGCAACGCCTCGGCCGCCGCCCGGAGAATGCTGCTCGAGGGCTCCGAGGATGAGGCAGCCCTGAAGTCTGAGAGCGACAAAGAAGTAGAAGAGCAGCTCACCAAGAGGAAAAGTCTCTCTCAGCCTGGCCCCTCTGGTCCACGGAGGAAATTCGTCAGTGAATCGGAGAATGGAAGCTCGGATTCTGAGCCCCACACGCAGAAGAGCTGGCAGAGCAACGGTCACAAACAGCTCCGGGGCCCCCTCTGCTCTCTGTCTCCCAGAGGGAAAAGTCCCACCTTGGACTTTTCAGAGGAGGACTCCAAAAGCCATAATTCTGAAGATGGGAGCAGCCAAAAGGTTTCTGACCAGTCAACATCTGCACATAACAAGCGGACAGTGAGCAACTCCGAGGATGAGGTGGACTCTGAGTCGGACAGGTGGAATGGCAGGAAAGCCTCTGGGCTGCAGCTCGCTCCTCCTTTAAAAAAAGCAAAAGTCCTGAGCGATTTAGAGGACACAGCAGAATCTGAAGCAGAAGCCAGAGAGGAGGAGAAGAGTTTTGTGTGGGAGAGCTTGGTGCCCACCAGGATTGCGAGGAGTTCCAAATCTGGAGCTGCTGCCAGCTTCCATCACTCTTCTGATTCGGACTCTGAGAGCGACTCCAATAACAGCAATTACTGTGAAACCTCTGCGAAAGCAAAGATGAGGAAGAGAAAAGGAAAAACAAAAATCGTTAGAAAAGGTAACAGTTTTAAAGTTAAAGCCTTTATTTCTTAATACTGAGATGACAGAATCTTCAGTAGAGCAGAGCATTTTCTCACTTTGTCCTGCTCCGTGTTTTGAGAATTTCAGTAACCAAAACCCTCTGGTTTGCAGTTCTCTTACCTTACTTTAATTTTCTGTTGAGATTTTCTGTGCTAAAGCAGATTTACAACTGTTATTTTCAGTTTGAAGTAACTTCATTGGTAGTTTTTCAAAATGAATTTGATGGAAAGGTGTTTATTCTCACATCCATGGTGTGCACCAGAACCTGAAACTTGATTTGACTTGGAGATTTTATTCTGTCAATGATGTGTAGAGTCCTTAAGACAGGCACTTGGCAGAAGTAAGATTTACCTTTCCCCTTGTTTCAGAAAGTTAAATTCTTTCATTTTTGGGTTTTATTCTGTAATTATATCTGTCACTCAAATCTTTGTGTGCTGCCTGGTACATGATTTAGAGAGTTGTTTAGTTTGGGGGTTTTTTTTAAGCTTATGAGAATGCTGCTGATGTTTATTAAACCAGGTCATGTACATTGTGCCTTCATATAATCAGGGAATTGGTCCTGATTTGGAATGTGAAAGACTTCTCAGGGGTTGTTTTTTGATCTAATCCTTCCCAACCTGTCACTGTGCTTTAAGAATCTTAAGAAAACTACTGTCTCTTAAGGTGATGCTGTCTTGACAGTTTTCCACAAGAAATATTTCCTTGTTTTGTACCAAGATCTTAGTTTTAATACATAGATAGGGGCATATTTATAGAGTTTCTATTTTCAAATAAATATATTTTTTGTATATATAACTACAACTATATATATGTATGTGCACACTGCACAATTAACCAGCTAAACAATTTTTGTGGAAGCTTTGCTTTGGTTATTTTTAAAATATATATATATTATATAAACAACATAATCTATTTTGATATATAAAACATAGTCTTTATATAGTTCTGTAATGTATATTGTATTACATATAATAGATATTATATATTTATAGTATTTAACATGGAGATTTGTATATATTAGAAAAGATTTAAAGCAGAGTTTTCAGATGATTTGTGTCAGTACTTTGGGGGCTGTAGTGCCCCCTGCAGCTGAGCTGACTGGAGCTAAGGCTGGATTTTCCTTCCCAATATTCCAGGTCTGGAGTTTGGCCTGAACTCCAGGACACCTTGCTGAACCAGACTTGCACATCTTTGTGTCCTTTGAAAGCTCTCCCAGTTTCTGTGGGTGCTTGGTTTAATTGTCCCTTTCTGCCTGTGCCACCTGGTTGTACCTCTGCAGCTTTTAATTCTGAGTGTTCAGTGGGGAATTTCAATGCATTTTATTATAGATGTGTTCCAAATTTAAGATCTTTTATACAAAGTATAATTTTAATATTCTGGCAGTGTTGCAGAAAGGCTGGGCTTTTTTATTCTTTATCCTTGTGTTCCAGCTACTTAATAATATTGGAAGACAGTGTATAATATAAGATTTAACTCTTCTTCTTTTTAGTCTGTGAATTAATTCACCTTTTATACAGCATTTTGCAGTGTTCAGCAGAAATGTGTTGTTCTTTGGCCATCAGATCACACAGTACAACTGCTACAAGTAGTAATGTACCTATATAATTCCTGGAAAGTCTTTAACAAAGAAAGGAAATTAATTATCCTTTGAAAACATAAATATAGGAATATACTGGAGTAGTACATAAAAGGATTTACATTGAAATAAGGACCAGATTTGGTATATGAAGAGATTGTTAATATTGGTGCTCAAGCTGGACATTAGAATTTATGTCTCATTACTTTTCCCTCTTTTTTTTTAATTTACTTCAAGAACTTCTGCTTTTGGGGCTTTTTTATTCATATGTATGAATAATTGTTTTATATAGAAGGGAAATGCTGATCTTCATAGCATCACTGACAAGATTTACAGATTAAATACTTGTTTTAAAACAAAACATAAGCAAGTTCTATATTAAATGAAAAACTACTGATACAAGATTCACTGTTAGCAGCAGTCTGAGTGTTAAAGTCACTAAGGAGCTGAAGGGCTTCAATATTCTCCACCTGAAACCATCTAAAATTGTGAAACCTGTGTCTATGTGAAATATTACAGTTTATTTTTTAGGATAAAAAGGTCTAAAATGTGTAATTAATGCTGTAAGCTTTATTCTAGTAAGGAAAACAAAACTTTTAATGATACAAGTATTAATAATATGAAAGTATTTGTTTGCTAAAGATAATTTGTAATTTCTGAGCTAATTAACAGGGTGATGCTAAAGAATGCTCTTTTGAGACCTTGGAAAGGTTTGAAAGTGACCATGAAAAGGTTTGTAATTTCTGAGTTAATTAACTGGGTGATGCTAAATAATGCTTCTTTGAGAGCATGAAAAGGTTTGAAAGAAACCATGAAAGGTTTTAAATCTCAAAAGTAGTCCTGGGATACTGATGGTGTTTTTAGTAAAGAATTGAGATAAAATGCACTTAACAGTCGAAATCAAAATAAAATCCAACATTTGTGTATTTCAATAAAGGTGGCAGCGTTTGGGCATAATAAACTGATGATTTCAGGAATGCAAGCCATTGAAAAGAACTTTTCACTCTTCCTTTTGCAGAAGCAGCCTCGGAGGAGGTTCAGGCTGGCCAGAGCGGCAAAGTGCTGCGGAGCAGGACCTGCATCATCAACTACAAGAAACACATCAAGATGTCCAACGTGCCGGAGAAGAAGAACCCCCGCAGATGTGCCACGCTGGCAGCCAATAAAATTAAGATAATGAGCGATGCAAAGGAGGAATTATCGAGCTCAGAAAGTGTTTACCCAGTCAGAAAGAACCGCAGGCAGCTCCAGGGCAGCGTGTCCTCAGCCTGCAGGAAGAAGCTGTTTGACAGCTCAGAGGTAGAGGCTTGCTCCAGGTCTGAAAATGAGAGAGAACAGGTTTCTGGCAGGAGAAAACCTTCCTGCCCTGAGTCTTCTGTTTCTAAAAGGAAATACATTATTGAGTCTGAGAACGAGAGGACTGACTCGGAGACAGAGACTCAGAAGCAGAGTGATAACCACAAGCAGCCACACAAACCCTTCTGTGCTGCAGCTCTGAATCATCTTGACTACGACTCCTCGGAGGAGAATTCCACAAACCACAGGGTAGAAAATGGGGGAAACTGGGGAGTTTCTAGGCAGGCAGCTTCAGCCCACAACCATTGTACGAGTAACTCTGAAGAGGAGGGAGAGTCTGACTTAACTAAACTTGAAACTAAAACTACCAGAGTAGCAGCAAATAAAAAACCCAGAGCTTCTTTCAAGAGATCAAAACCGGTGGATGACTTCAAAGAAACAACAGAATCCGGAAGCGGGGGGAAGAAAGAGGAGAAAAGCTCTGTCTGCGAGGACGTGGCAGCACCTGGGACCGCAGGGAGCTCCAAAGCCACCTTCAGCTGTTTCTCGGACTCGGGCACCGACAACACCATCTGCAGCGACGCCGCGGACACGGGGAAGCGCAAGAGGAAATGCAAGCCGGGCAGGAAGGAGGCGGCGGCGCCCGGCTCCGGGAGGCCGTGCCGGCGGCCGCAGCGCAGGAAGCGGCGGAAAGGCGGCGCCGAGCGGGACTCGGAGGACGCGGAGTTCGGGGGCTGCCGCCGCGCCCGGCGCCGCTCCAAGATCCGCACGCGCAGCGGCGGCCGCCGCACCGTGCGCTACCACGACGGCGACGACGACGACGACAGAGCCCTCGAGGACGCCCCGTGCGAAACGTAACCTTAACTAAAAAACAAAAAAAAAAAAAAGAAGCAAAGCCAGCCCATCTCTTTTTTCTTTTTTTCTTTTCTTTTTTTTTTTTTTTAATGGTAATAGCACTAGAACTCCTGGTGGATGCTGGCTCTTCTTTTGTCCTACATTTCAGGGAATATATTTATATTTTTCTATGAAAAAGTTATGAATGTGATTAGATGATGACTTTCTCCTTTTCATATTTTGACTTGCACTTGCCTGCCCATGTAGCAGCATTTAGCACAGATGCCAAAATGTGCCTCATTATAGGGGCAATTTTTTTGTCTTTACTGGTATTTTATTACATATAAATGAGAGTTAAAAAATGTTAAAACACTGCAAACAGGTTAATAGCAGTATGTTGAGTATTATTGTTATGGGTGCTGCAATGAAATACTACCTAGGTCATGCAACATTCAAGAACAGATTTCAGACATCTCTAATGCTGTATGAAATCATTACAATAGTAACAGGCTTCTAAATAATAGTACACACTCTAAAAACCTGGTGGATGCAAGCATTGCATCAGGAGAGGAATGAAAAGGCTGATAACTTCACAGCCTGATTGGGTGCAGATGTTCCACATTCTGCACTTGCATTGCTGATAAAAGCAGTTACCAGTGAAGAAGTTTATTTGCCAACTCCAGAGGCTTTGGTGAAGAGAGGGTTCTGCTGACAGGTAGTACATCATTAATGTGACTTCTATACTGTAAACTTTAAGATTACGAAATGCAGGTGAACTCTTGGGCCTAAGGGTTTTTGTGTGTTTTCTTTATAAAATAGAAAAACAAACAAAACACTTGTTCTGTTTTCTTTATGCGTGGAAAGCTTGAGGTGCAGGATTCCGACATTCCAGACTTTTTTTTTTTTTGCTACGTTTCTGTTGTTCCTCCATATTTAAAGTGTTTGAATGTTGGATTTCCCGTTGACTAAACCTTACCAGTTTCTGAGCATTGCAGTACATCTCCTGTTTTCACCATCTTTGAGGTTGACAAGAAAGAAAGTTCCTCCAGGAAAACATGGAAGTTCCTGGTCGAACATGTATCAACAACAAAAACACACAGCAGCTCTAAATTCCTAGTTTTGCATGGAGTTGTGCTGGTGGGAGTCTCTACTCCTTCCCCACTCCGGGGTTCCTCCTCTGCTCTGCAGCTTCGCTTTGTCACACTTGGGAAAACTTGGTGATTCTTACTTTCATCATTCAGTAGAAGATGTGGCAGAATATCAGATTTATCCTAACCAAGTTGATTTGAACTGAAATAACAAGTTTGGGAGTTGGTTTTCCAGCAGGTTGGACTGGTTAGTGGGATCTGGAAGGGTTTGGGGGTAAAAAAATGTAGTCTGGCTGCACAGTCCCAGTCTAAAATGGCAAAACTCCTTGTACAAATGGAAATGCATCATAGAAAAGGGAGTTAGCCACTTCTCCAACACCCTCACTGGCATTCTGCATATTCACCATCCCTTTGCTATCCAGGATATTATCTCTGCATAGAGAAATACCCTTTTTTTTCCTCAAAACTTCCATGTGAAGTCCAAGAATAGTTTAAATCATTCTTGCCCCAGGTAATTTTATTTAGAGTGTAATCTTTAACAGGATGCAGCAGAATTTTGTAAATTCAAGAGAAATGTTTATCTGGAATCTATTTGATTTCTGAAATACAAACACAGTTGTGTTTAGTGATGAAACTTGAACATGGCTTTGTGTTACCTTTTAGGGGCAAACTTTATTAACAGGTAGTCAGTCCACTATTTTTTTATATTTTCCATAAACTTCATTGTTTAGCAGCTGCTTCTTCTCAGTGTTCTCTGGAGTCCAACCTCCAGTTTGGGAATAACTGAACTGAACGTCAGAGTTGTTATTTATTTGCAGTTTGAACAGCTAAGATTTGGCTGGTAGGTTTGTATTTCTAATTTGGGCTTAGATTTACAAAGCTGGTTTTCTTTCAGGTGCAATGTTCTGTCACAGTGCACTCACATGTTCATGGTGATCCCTGAAAGCTGGAGAAGGTTCTGGCCCCTGGATCTGTAGATCCCAGAGGGAATCACTGCCTTAGGGACCCCAACACTTTATTTTCTAAGCAGAGCATGTGCTGGTCTGTATTTCCTAATTTTATACACATAGACAGTGGGAAGAGAAATGATTAAACTGGAAAGGTATTTCAACTCTTTCACTTGTAAGAGTTTATTTATTTTTAATTTATTTAAAGGAGCATGCTGACTCTTACAGAACTGGTTCTTTTCAGCCTTGCAGAAAGCAGTCCTTTCACCTTCCTTTAAGTGAGCATTCTTGGTTTGGTCTGGCTGTACTCAGGGAAGTAACGCAGTAGGCTTGTAAAAATAGGATCTTTATTTGATGTGGCTTTGGTGGGGTGTGTTGGTTTGTTTTGAATCAGGACCTGAATCTGTGATGGTGATCAGGCAGCATGAACAGAGGGAAACATTTAAAGTGCAGGACAGAACCGTAAAGGAATCGAATTCTTTAGTGTTAAAGGCTTTGATGATGTACATGTGTTAGTGGACCAAAGTAAAGTTGTACATACACCTGGAATGTCACTGTGCTCTTATTTGGTTTAACCAGGCCAAGGGATGGGTCCTGCCCTTGTGTCACACCCAACCCGTGGAGCTCCAGGCTGGGCAGAGGGGCTGGGAAAGGCCCTGGGGGTGCTGGGGACAGCGGCTGGACACGAGCCCAGGGGTGCTCAGGTGGGCAAGAGGCCCCTGGGCTGGATCAGGAATTGTGTGTCCAGCAGGAGCAGGGCAGGGATTGTCCCTCTGTGCTGGGCACTGAGAGGCCCCTCCAGGGCTGTGTCCAGTTCTGGGCCCTGCAGGAGAGCCCTGGAGGGGCTGGAGCGTGTCCAGGGCAGGGAACGGAGCTGGGAAGGGGCTGGAGCCCCAGGAGGGGCTGAGGGAGCTGGGAAAGGGGCTCAGCCTGGAGAAAAGGAGGCTCAGGGGGGACCTTGTGGCTCTGCACAACTCCCTGACAGGAGGGGGCAGCCGGGGGGGTCGGGCTCTGCTCCCAGGGCACAGGGACAGGACAAAACGGCACCGAGCTCAGCCAGGGGAGGTTTAAACGGGATATCTGGAAGGTTTTCTCCCCTGAGGAGGTGCTTAATCCTTGGAAGAAGTCGCCCAGGGAGGTGGCGGAGTCACCATCTCTGTGAGCGTTCCAGAGCCGTCTGCATGTGGCCCTTGCGGCCGCGGTTCCGGGGCGCTGAGGGCGGTGCTGGGTGCCGGTGGCACACCGGGATCATGTCGCCGTGTGTCCCCGCGGTTCCGGGGTGCTGGGTGTCGGCAGGACACCGGGATGATGTCGCCGTGTGTCCCCCGCGGTTCCGCGGAGCCTCCCGGGCTCCGTCCCGGCGGGCGGGGCCGCGCAGGCGCGGGCGGCGGCCATGGCGACCTTCTTCGGGGAGGTGGTGGTGGCCCCGTCCCGGGCCGGCCTGGACGAGGAGGAGGAGGCGCGGGAGGAGACGCCCGAGGACCGGGAGATCCGCAGGGAGATCGAGAAGAAAAGGTAGCGGCGGCGCGGCAGGGTCAGGCTGGATATCAGGATATTCTTCCCCCAGAGGGTGCTGGGCACTGCCCAGGCTCCCCAGGGAATGGGCACGGCCCCGAGGCTGCCAGAGCTCCAGGAGCGTTTGGGCACCGCTGCCAGGGATGCACAGGGGGGATTGCTGGGGGGTCTGGGCAGGACTGGATGGTCCCTGTGGGTCCCTCCCAGCTCGGGAATTTCTGTGGTTCTTTCCCCAGGGAGATCGATGTCCTGTGGACCTGGAAGTCGGGCGGCTGTGCCGAGGAGCCCTTGGTGTGCTCCAGGTTCATCGTGGCCATAGGAAGGAACGCGGCGGGTGCGTGCGGAACCAGATGCTGCTGGGGCTTTGGGGGATAAATTTCAGGAGGCAGAGGTGTAAGGGAGGTGTAACTGTGCCAGGACATTCCTTGCTCCAAGCTTTGTCCAGCCTGGCCTTGGGCACTGCCAGGGATCCAGGGGCAGCCACAGCTTCTCTGGGCACCCTGTGCCAGGGCCTGCCCACCCTCCCAGGGAACAATTCCTTCCCAATATCCCATCCAGCCCTGCCCTCCTTGAGTTGAGGTCATTCCCCCTTGTCCTGTCATCCCATTATATTGTGAAAAATGCCTCTCCAGCTTTCTTTAAGCCCCTGTATTTACTGAATGTGCAGCTCCTCATTTAGCAGCCGAGTTGTCCAGAGAAAGCTGAAGTTCCTCTGTACATGTAAAACACAGTTTTTGTTACAGCTGTTTATTCCTCCTGGAAATTGGTGTATTTTTAGTGGAACAGGAAAAGTGAAGCATGTTTTAGTTTGAGATTTTAGTTGGGCCAACGCCCCTTTTCCTTTACCTGGCTTTTGTTCAGTAAACTCTCCGGGATTGTTTGTTAATTGGCAAAAGTTTTGTCCTAATAGTACTGAGAAGTCTTGCATGCATTTGAGTCACATTTAGATGACATTTAGATTCTGTGTAAGTTAACTTGGCTAATTTGTTTGAGTGCTGTTCAGATTTTTACCTTGAAAATGGTAATAGATATTTTGGATCTGTCTTCTGTAGCTTTTGACAGGAGTTTGATTTATGAACATTTTTGCCACACTCATGTCTCTGTTATCTAAAATCAGTGTAATAGTTCTGCCTCGCTGCTTTGGTGATTTTTGGTTTTAATCTGTTAAATTTGGCAGGAAGTATTAGAGAGTTAATATTTGAATCCTGAGTAAATACTAAAGAAATCAAAGTTGATTGGAGTGATGTGATTCCTAAGTGTTTATTATGTTAGGGGTCTGTATATGTAGAACAGCTCCTCATCTTTTTAAATTTGGATACAGTGGAGCTACTCACATTGCTGATGTTTCCTGGATTTCAACAATAAATCTAAATTGATAAAAATGAGTTATTCTTCCTTCAGATTGCAAAGGAATAATCTAATTCAGTCCAGCCATTTCTTTGTAGAACAGAGGTTTTATAATTTATAAATTAACGGTATTTTCGGGGGTTTTGCAGCTTTCCTGTCATCTTTTATCCTGGATTCTGTGTGCTGGGAGGTGGTTGGAGTTGTGAAGCTGTGGAATGAGTGGTGCAGGACATCCAGCACCACCAATGTCCTCCCCACAGACTCCTTCTGTTTGTTCTACAGACTGATATCAGATCCCACAGTAAGTGACTTCAGCATTAATTCCTCTGTGTTGCTGAAAAAGAGAGCCTTTATCCACCCCCAAAGGCACTGCAGGATCATGGAATAATCTCCTAAATCATCTGAATGCTCACTAAAACTGTGAGCAGTTCTGGTGTGTGGAGCTCAGCACAAAGGTGTCACAGCCTGATGGCTTCACTGCAGTTCTGAGCGAAAAATCCTCATTGAAATGGAATTAAACCCAAAATAACTGAACAAGTTGTTGTCTGCAGCCATATCCTCTGATGGTGAGCTGCTGTTGTGCCCTTTAAACCACTTGTTTACACGACTTTTTACTTCTTTTAAGGTTTTGTTGTGCCAGTGTAGTTGCTACGTTGCTGAGGATCAACAGTTCCAGTGGCTTGAGAAGGTAAAACTGGCAAGAAAATAAAGTGAGCAATAAAATCCTAAGGGTGATGGGGATCTTCCTCTCTGATACTTGAAACATGACAGTGATATAACTTTCCCCTATGGTTTTCTTTTATTAAATATTCAAAAATAGATAAATTTACTGTCTGCAGGGTCTGTGAAATCCCTTTCTAGGTGCTTCCAGTTGTGTCTGCTGTAACCTCCCAGCTGAGTGCAGTCACTCCTTTTGGACAGTTTCACTTCTGTTGGCCCTTAACCACTTCCCAGACCTTTTTCCTGCTTGCTTTTCATTTCCTATGGCTTATTTCAGCTCTGGGAGTATTCTTCCTTAAAAAAACCAACAATGATTTGTGCAGCTGCCAAAGGATCACCAGCCAAACCAGTTGTGGAACTGCTGGTGGGTGGTGTCAGCTGCTGGGTGTGTTCTGAGCCTTTCCCAAGGGGGAATTGCAGGGGAAAGTGCCTCCCAAGCAGCATTTGTCCCGTTTGTTGCCAGATTTAACACTCCCAGTGCCTCACCCCAGCACCAGCAGGTACAGGAGTGCTGCTGGCTCAGTGAAGTCCCTCCAAATGTCATCGTTTTGGTTTTAATCAGATAAAGCCAGGGGCGAATGTTCCTGCTCTGGGTTTTCCTGATGGATCTGGGTCACTGCTTTGCCTGCAGGACGTGTGGCTGATTTTGTCTTGCTGTCTGTCTGCTCCCTCCCTCCCTGCCTTTAAATCTCTGCTCAGCTGGTGGACAAGAGGGATCCTAAAGCTGTGCTTAGAGATAAGTAAGGCTTTGGTGGGGGATCATGGCTCATTTTGAAGTTTAGAAACACTGAGATCTCAAACGTTTTGCTTTTGCTGTGTTCCACACTTCCCTCCACTTCATTTAAACTGGGATTGCAGAAGGAGGAGGACTGGGGGCTTGTTGTCTTGCCCATTTGTTTGTGGATATGTGTGCATTTGAGTGTGGGTGTCCATTATCAGTAGGAGTGTGGTTTTACCAAGGCAATGTTCTTGAGTATTTTTAGGCTTTGTGGCTGTTGGTGTTTTTAAATGTGCAGCAGAAATATTTTGCTGCAATGAATTGCAGGCCTGTTCTGTGTGTAAATCCTGATTTCCTGAGCATCTCCAGTCTCCACGAGTCAGATCTTTACCTCTGGGTGTGTTTTCTCAGCCAGGGCTCACTGACAAACAAGAACACCCAGGCTGGAGTGTTGCAGCCATGAATTCCCCCCAGTGCTCCCAACAAAACAAGTGGAAAATGTGTGGGCTTCTGAATATTTCTGTCAGATTTCTGTCACAGTGGTGGCACAGTGATGGGAGGGAACAGGCAGCTTCCCTTCTGGGATTGGTGCACAGACAGGACCAGGCAGGTTTCTGTCTCAGTTTCCAAATTCCCTGTATCCTTTCCTCCTGTTGGTGTTTTGTGATGGCCGGAATGTTTTGGACCTTGAAACTCTGTTCTTTGAATTTGAGAAAGAAAGTTTAAGGTTCTCTTTCTCAATTCAGCTTGAATAGAATTAAGATCTGTGTATTTAAAATAAAGACTCTTACAATATTTTAGGACATCCAGGGAGCACAATTTCCATTTCAAATGTTTTGCAGCTCAGCGAGCTCCCTGTTTTTATTTGGAATCATTTTTCTTTCTACAGTCACCATTAATTAAAATAGTAAATCTTAATTGATTTAAAATGTTGAATAGAAAGTGCTGAAAACCTGAAACCTCTCCAGAAGATCACTAGACTTGGTAGATATATCAGCTGTGCTTTTGGGGTTTTTTATCTCCATCCCAAGAGCAATGCCTGGGAAATGTGTACCTGAAGGCTGTGAGTCAAACTTTAGTAGTCCTGCAAAACTGAGTTCAGGTGCCCTTTACACTGAAATTGAAATGAACATTTGAGGTTTTTCTGCATTTACTTTGAGAAGAGAAATTTTGCTGATGTGGTTTTTTTTTTTTAATTTCAGGTTTTTGGCTCCATGCAGAAGAAAGGCTTGCAAGTCACCATCCTTTCCACGTGTCCTGTGGCTGATTATAAAACTCAGGAATCCACTCTCACACTTGCATCTCCATTCCTGAAAGCCTTGAAGACCAAAGAATTCCAGGAGCAGGTCTGCTGCCCGCTGCTGGAGCAGCCCAACATTGTGAGGGATCTTCCTGCTGCTGGTACTTTGCAATTCCAGTTATTTACAGGGCTGCTGGTGGCAGCACAGACTTCCCCCTGAGGAGCATCCCACTGCAATTAGCGTTTTTGTTTAATTGTGGAAACTGGCTGACAAGTGAGCTCTTTAAAAATTATTTCCTGGTAGTTTCCCATCTCACACGTTGCCCTGGAAAGTAGGGACAAGTCTCCAAACCACCCACAAATCCTTTTCCCCTTTATGTGTGGGACAGAAGTACTGGAAGACTCTTCAGTGTAGCCTTAAAAAACATATTGTACAGTGAGGTTTTTAGGAATTTTACTTAGGAATACATTAAGTTTTATTAAGGATTATTTTCATCTGAACACTCAAAAGAAAGGCTCCTAAAGTCCCTTCTGTATGTTACAGGTAAGGGAGGATGCACAGTGCTGCTGATCACCCTCATGGCAAAGTTGATTCAGTTTTATGATGTAATTTAATAAAAACCTCGAGCTTCTCGTTTTAGAATCCCAAATGGTGGCAGCATGAGGAAAAGCTTGTCTGGCAGGAGCTAAAAGTGGATGATTTTCTCTTGTTCACACTTCCTTTTTTTATGTTTGTTTTGGTTTGGCTTTTTGGGGTTTTTTTGAGGGTTTTTTGTTGGTTTTTTTTGTTTGTTTGTTTGTTTGTTTTTTGTTTTTGTTTTGTTTTGGGGTTTTTTTTGTTCATTTTTGGTTTTTCTGGGTTTGTTTTGGGTTTTTTCTGGTTGTTTTTCTTTTTTGTTTTTGGTGGGGTTTTTTTTTTTGTTTTTTTTGCAGATGCTGCCATTATTTTTATTTACCAATAACACAGTTTCCAGCTAAGATATTTGCCAGGAAGAAATACCTGCATTTAACTAATTTTTGGTTGTTTATTTCCTTGTGCAGCTGGGGGATGAGGGGTGGCTGGTGCAGCACTCAACATCCTGAGCTGTTAATTTAGAAACTCCCGTGGGTTCAAAGTTCTGCTTTTTGTACACAGAACTGAGATTCCTTTTTTACTGAATTTAACACCTGTTTTCTTCTGACCTGTGCTCAGTTCTGAGCTACTGTCAGGTGTGGCAGATCCCTGCAGTGCTGTACCAGTGCTACACTGATGTCATCCAGCTGGACACGGTTACCATTGAAGCCTTCAAGCCTCTGCTCTCTTCTGAAGTCCTCAAGAGTTTAGCCAAGGTAAAATCTCAGCTTGAAAATCAATATCTTTCATCTCTTGCATTCTGCTGTTTATGTGCCTCTGAGGGGATTTCATCTGAAAAGGCAGGAAAAGACAGATTTTACTGACAGTGCTGGTACCTGCTGTAACGCCCGTGTGGCTTAGAAATATTGAATCTACAGCTTCCCTCAGAACTTCATTCTGACTTTTCAGCCTCTTCCAGTGGTGTGAATGTATCAGGGAGGGATTTCTTGTGCCTGTGTAAGCTGCAGTTTCCTTTGGAGTTGTCTCATTCAAAACTTTGAAGCTTTTTGGTGTGTTTTTTTTTTATTTTTACATTTTACATTCATATCCCAGATGGCTCCGTTCTAGCTCTGTATCTGCCTCTCTTCTGGCATACAGGAAAGCTTCTTAAAGTGCCCATTTTGACCTATAACTTCTTTTTGGAACTAAAAGACCAAATTTCTAAAGATGATTCTTAATATTTTTGCACTGATCAAGCTGTGAAATCCAGTCTGGCCTTGGAAGCTTCCAGGGATGGAGCAGCCACACTTTCCCTGTGCCAGGGCTTCCCCACCTCACAGCAAATCCCATTACTCCCATCAATTCCCACTGCAGCTCCTAAAATGGATGTTTTGCTCTTTCTGGAAAGTTTTTAAGTGAATTTGGGTTGGTTGAAAAGGCTTTGAACCCAGATTTAAATGCCAGAGAGGTCTGTGTGTACTGCCTGAGGTGTTTATTTCAGCTGTGAAGTCACTGTTCAGTACAGCTCATTCTGTTCTGCTGAATAAGTCTGACTAAGACATAAATATTTAAACTCTGAGGGAGAACAGTGACAAACACAGAGACTCTTCCTCTACAGAGGACGAATGCAAAATAATAAATCCCATTTTATTGCTGAACTGCAAATTCCTGTAGATAACTTCATGCACTGAGTTTTGCTCACAGTTAATATTTTAATGAAGGCGATGTTCAGAATTATGAAAATGGGAGCAGAGGCCAGGGGAGGAGCTCTGGTTTTGTTCCCAGCACTGTGGGTGATGCTGATCCTCTCTCCCTTTCCCCAGGATGCCTCTGAAAGCACAAAGATTCTGAAGAAGTTCCTGACAACCAGTGAAACTCACAATAATATCTACATCTGACAAGGACTTGATGCTGCACTTTTGTAAACTCCACTTTCTTCTCCAGAGGACTTCTGGGAATTTTTTTTTTTTTTCTCCTTTAAAAGTAGAATAAATTCCAGTAGATTTTTACTTTTCCACTCATTTTTGTTGCTTTTAACATGACCATTGCAAACACCCTTCTGCATGGCTTGGGAGACTTTCTTCTGGAGTGATTTTAGGAAAGATACCTTGGATATGAAAAGCAGCTCCTTTTCCTCTTCCTGAAGGGATTGTCTTACCTAAAAATATTCCTTTTATATGTAACAGAGGAAATGCAGTTCAGGAATTCTGTCTGTGTTTAATGAGAACATTCGTTTTTTTACTTTATTTTGAGACCTAAAGGTTTTTCTAATATTTGATGCTCTTCAAAAGTTTGTCTGTGATGGGGAAAATACACTCTCTGTCCTTTTACATCCACAGAGAATTTTGTTTGTGTTTATTTATGGCTCCACATACTTTCTGTAATGTATGTGTTGATACAGAATGCAGAAATTAAAGTATGGTAAATGCCTTTAAAACTTGCTGGTGGAAAATAACCTCTTCTGCTGAAAGGGGCTGGCAGGATCACAAGCTGCTTCAGCTGGATTGGCCTGGGCAAACTGATTTAATCCACTTTAAAACACCAAAATTTGGGCAATGGTAGGAATAATAAAAGATCTCTCAGGCAGAGTGTGTGATTTTTAGAGGGAAGTAAAAGTTTTTAAAGTGTCTCAGAAAATTCTCTGGAAGTTGGTAGCAATTTCAGCAGTTTATTTAAAATATTAACTAGGATTGAGGTGCAGTTCTGAGTTGTAGCCTCTGTTTAATTTAACATTTTGTTTAAGAAAATGGTGTTAAAGAAAGTCTTGATTTGCTCCCAGGTAATTCTGTTCTCTGCTGAGTGTAACTTGGGACTTAGACTGGATGCTCAGTGGATTATCTTGAACAGTGTTTTCCTGTACAGAACTGTCAGTGATTTAAATTTCAGCTCATGTATTTACAGATAAGCAGATCTTGCCTGAAGTGGTGCTGGATTTTGGAACTGGATTTTGGAACAAATTCTGAAGCTTTGCTGGGGTTTTTTTCTCCACTTCTGTCCATCCTTTTGATTCAAAAACTGGTTTTATGTGTGATCTGAGCTGAGAATTCTGTTGTTCTGAAAGCTGGCTCCACCATTTTCTTACTTTTACGTGTTTGGTTCATAATAAATAAAGCAGATAACAAGAAATACCTTTAATAGTAAATATGGAGAGGAACTGTGAGTGTATTTCTGGCATTGCTGTGATCACCCAGGCACTTTGCAGTGTTTCAAAACAGTTGCTGTATTGTATTGAATGCAGTTTTTACTACCTGGGTGTATGCTGAGGTGTGAGAATGCTCTTAAACACCCTGAATAAAAGTGGCAAACAAAACCCTGGCAGCTTGGGAGATGAAACCAGACTGAAACCTGGTGTTTTGGCAGAATTCTTCAAGGCTTCACCGTTCTTGCTTGAAAGCTCTCCATAGCAGGAAATGTTTAGGTGGGATGTGGTTGGGAAGTACTGTAGGGCAGTGAAATAAGAGATTTCAGTTTAAAATCCTGTCTTTTCCCATAGTTTGATGTAGGAAGCAGCTCATATTCACCCCTAAAATATTCTGGAAGCCTCAGAACTAATGATGAACTGAGTCTCTCATAAGATGTGAGTGTTGACTGAAGATTTTTTTCCATATTTGAATGTTGCTGCCTTTTTAATTTTCCCTTCTGTGCTCTCCAGTATCTACCAAGAGCCTGCAGTGAGGTTTTCTTGTTTCTTAACAGCTGCTGGGTTTAATTCTGGTAGGAGTTCACAGACTTCAGACTTGTCAAATGTGGCAGATGGCTTCAGAGCTTTGGGGGAGGAAGGTTGAAATGTGATTGTGTAAGACTTGGTTTCTTGAGGTATTTGCTAAATGCAAATTGTGAAACCAGAGTAAACTGTTAGACTGGAAAAGGGGGGGTTTTTTTCCAGTTTTTAAAATTATTTAAGCCAGTTTTTACCTTTTTTTAGATAAAGCTGATCTGTTTTCTGCTGGATGTCTTCAAGGACTCTTCTCAAGTCCACTCTGCTTTGTCATGCTGCAGAATTTCTTTGCTAGGTAGAGGTGTTTTCCCATTCCTGTAGGCCCTGACTCCAGGGTGATGTGCCTGACCTGAAACTTCTGGATTCAAGGTGCATTTTATGGAGGCTCCTTTGCTTTTCCTTGTAACCTGTTGGAGTCTGTGCAGTGCAGGCCACAGGTGTGAGAACAGACAGTTAAAAATAATGCCCAAACCAGGAACTTTGGGATTTATTTGGAATTTCTTACAAAATCTCCACATTTGGATGCCAGAACAACGATACTGCTGCTACTGTGCTTTCATTTTCCCTGTGGTGGTGGTCACACACAGCTCAGACTCTGCAGGAGCGAAATTCCTGCAGTCTTAAAAATGCAGCATGGAAACAGTCCCTGCTCTGCTTCCTGAGCACTCCTCCATCCCATGGTGTTCCCTCTGGATTTCCCCAGTGAGGTACCAGTTCTTCCTGCACCATTTCTGCTGCTGTGAGCCACCAGCACAAGCAGCAGAGCTGTGCACAGGAAAATGTTCCTGTTGGAGCCCAGGCTTTGTGGAATGTGGAATGGTGGATCTCAGATCCCAAGGGTTGCTTTAGATGTCTGCCTCCTGCCCAGCAAGGTGCTCCCTGGAATTCTTTGTTCCTCCTGTACAGCAGAGATGAGGGAGAAAAGAGATTTATTCTTTTGTCAGTAAATCCTTGATGTTACACAGGGAATCATGGAATGGTTTGGGTTGGAAGGGACCTTAAAAATCATCTCATCCCACCCCTGCCATGGCAGGGACACCTCCCACTGTCCCAGGCTGCTCCAAGCCCCAGTGTCCAACCTGGCCTTGGGCACTGCCAGGGATCCAGGGGCAGCCACAGCTTCTCTGGGCACCCTGTGCCAGGGCCTGCCCACCCTCCCAGGGAACAATTCCTTCCCAATATCCCATCCATCCCTGCCCTCTGGCACTGGGAAGCCATTCCCTGGGTCCTGTCCCTCCAGCCCTTGGAAATTGTCTCTCTCCATGTTTCCTGGGGCTCCTTCAGGCCCTGCAAGGCCACACTGAGGTCACCCCAGAGCTTCTCCTCTCCAGGCTGAACAATGCCAGCTCTCCCAGCCTTTCCTCCCAGCAGAGCTGCTCCATCCCTCTGCCCATCCTGGTGCCTCCTCTGGGCTCTCTCCAGCAGCTCCAGGTGCTCCCTGTGCTGGGCCCCAGGGCTGGGGCAGCTCTGCAGGTGGGGTCTCACCTGAGCACAGGGGCACAATCCCAATCCCTTTCCTGCTGCCCACCCTGCAGTGGATGATGGATTCACATCATTCCCGTTGCTGGGAAAGGTCTCATATCAGTGCACAGCTCCAGGAAACAATTTAGGTCTTCCTAGATTCCATCCTCACATTGGCTCCATCCTGCAAAGTGCTTTGTTGCCAAAGTTTCAGAGGAAGAACATCATTTCTGACGTGTAATTCTACAATTTTTATGCCAAAAAACTGAAAAAAGCAAGCATTCTGTTTCTACCTCATTCTTTCTGATTTTTTTTAATGTTCTGTGTCTAAAACTCTGACAGATCTAAATGACTAAAAATAAAATGAAAGTAAGAGAGATTCATGATTTTACCCTTTTTTTTTTTATTTTTTTTGTGCCATCAGATCTGCACTTTTTTCCCCCCCTTAAATGTTTTGGACTGAAAGTTTTGACAGCTGCTGCACATAGCAGCAACCAGCACTTCCAGGCACCTCCTCGAGCCAAGTGAGATCACAGCTCTGAGGTCAGGCTTTCTTCCTTCAGAGAAAACACTGAGATCCTGTTGAGAGATCTCCCAGAATAGCTGATGAGCAGAGGTACTTGAGAGTTCCATGCAATAAATACTGTGGCAGAAACTTAACTCGCAGGGATAAAAATGCAAAGCACTTGTTTCACTTTGATATCAAGTGAGGGAAGACCACAGACCCCAAACTGCGTGTGTGGAAGAAGCTTAAAGCCAAGTTTTTTCCTTTCAAACAATTGTATAACCAAATGTTTAAAAGTTCTTTGTACAGGAAATTTGGGCCATTGCTTTAAAGTGTTTCATGAGAACAGTGATGCACCTTCAAAGGACAATTAACATAAAGCATTTATTGAGAAGACCACAGGTTCTTCCCCTCTGTCTGAATCAGAGAATTCCAACGTGCTTTCATACACTGAGAACTCCATATTTCATGCTCAGCATTGATATTTTAGTTCTTTCAGATTTGACTTGGATCCCTTTTCCTGAAATAAAAGCAGCCTTTTTTTCTGTCACTTCCAGAGCCTTTAAAGCTGCTTCATGGGGAATTAACAAAAGGGGAGATGAATAATAATAATAATAACGATAGGGTCACAATCACTGAAGGCAGCAGTTTGATTACTGAACAGACGAACAGAGAATGTACAGCCTCGTTTGATTTAAAGAAAAAAACCCCAAGGCAAACCTGTGGGAGGAAAGGTTGTGTGAGAACAGAGGCAGCCACTGTGGAAAGGTGAGAGCACAGCAGAGAAAACCTCAGCATCCATCATCCTATAAAATTAGGGTTTGAAAGGGTTGTTGTGGGGTGCAGGCAGGGTGTGAGGTGGGTTTGCTGTCCCCTGCTGCCCTGGGAAGCATTCCCACGGAATGCCTTTGTGCTGCCCCATTGAACTTGCCTCCAAAGTGGGGTTAAAAAGATATTTTTGTGCAGAATAGGCACAGTGAGAAGTACAAAATGTTCTGCCCAGATATTTCCACCCTTAAACCTTGGAGGACACTTGCAAGAACCCCTGTCAGAAACAAGCAGGTCTTTTGTCCACTCCTTAGAAAGTGCTGGTGCAGAACTGTTCCACCTGAATCCAGACCTAAGACAGCCCAGTGTAGCTCCATCAGGTTGTTGTGGGGTTTTTTCCCAAAAAAATTTTTTTTCCAAGTGGCAGGAAATAATTTGGGATAACCTGGTAGTGCCATGTGTGAGGAGATGCTCTGCAACAGTGGATTCAGCACCTGCCCTTACAGTTTGCACCTTTTTATGTTTTTCCACTTCCCTGTTGCTTAGAGGAATATTTACTTTTAACAACTCTTTACAATCTAGTAGGATTTTTTAACAAAAAATAGTCTGTGGGGATTTTATAAATAACCTTATTCCCAGGTGATATGGGAAGCACATTTCCTATCTTTGTGGATGTGAACTTCATCTCCTCAAGGCTTGTGGCAGAGATCTTATAACTTAAACCCAAATATGAATCCCTACAGTCCCCAGCTGCCACCCTGCCTGGCAAGGAAAGGAATTCTGGATAGTGCAGGTTTGTCTGAGCATAAGGCTCATGAAAATTATAGTTTTTCACTAACTTTTCCAGTTTAATAATTGTCTGAGAAAAATCTGGACAAAAACATTTCCTCAAGTCAATGCCGGAGATCAAACTTAGTATCGGCTCAGTTTTGAGACAGTTTTTGTTTCTATTCTGGTCCAGGCTCAGCTGTCTCTGATTTTTTTGAGTTAAAGTAGCAAATCCTTTATTTCACAGATCTATAGAATCTGAGAATGGTTTGGGTTGGCAGGGACATGAAAGATCATCTCATCCCACCCCTGCCATGGCAGGGGGACCTTCCACTGTCCCAGGCTGCTCCAAGCCCCAGTGTCCAACCGGGCCTTGGGCACTGCCAGGGATCCAGGGGCAGCCACAGCTTCTCTGGGCACCCTGTGCCGGGGCCTCCCCACCCTCCCAGGGAACAATTCCTTCCCAATATCCCATCCAGCCCTGCCCTCTGGCACTGGGAAGCCATTCCCTGGGTCCTGTCCCTCCAGCCCTTGGAAATTGTCTCTCTCCATGTTTCCTGGGGCTCCTTCAGGCCCTGCAAGGCCACACTGAGCTCACCCCAGAGCTTCTCCTCTCCAGGCTGAACAATGCCAGCTCTCCCAGCCTTTCCTCCCAGCAGAGCTGCTCCATCCCTCTGCCCATCCTGGTGCCTCCTCAGACCCAAGGAGCTCAGGTGCTGCTCTAGGTGCTTCCTGAGGTAGTGGCAGCCACCTCTACACCCTGGGACAGGGAATTACTGCAGAAACTTCTCCCTTGCAGCAATACAGTGGGTGCTTCACCTAAAGAAGAATTTCTGCTCTAAACCCCACTCTGTGTGGTCTCCAGAGCAGCCCAGCAAACCCACAGGCTGCAGAAGTGGGTTCTCATGCTGCACAGGCTGGTGTGAATCGTGTCCATGTCCTCCCTCCCAGCTGGGACCCAAATTCCCAGAGCTCTGCACCGCTGACCACAGCCGGCGAGAGGCTCCCGTGCTTTCCTGACAAAGCACCTCAAAACAGGAATAAATACAGAGTGTTCCCCGTGAAGGGCAAGCAGGGCTTTTTAATATCACATTTATTTAGTTCCCCCTCATTTAATTCTCACTTTTTGAACAAGGAAACAGGACCAGCAGCAGCTATCTGGCTCCGTGTGCCTCGGCCTTCACTCCGTGCTGCGGCGTGTGCTCCATGTCAGATGTTAAATCCAGCTCAGCTGGAGGAGGTCTTGACTTAATCAGCGTGGGGTGGAGAAAGTAATGCTGGAATGCTGATGGGAAAGGTCACTTGTCTGAAAGGAGAGCAGCCTGCCCTGGGTTTTCCATCCCCTCCACCCCGGGGGTGCCGCAGCCGCAGCTGCGATGCCGCGGAGCCGGGCTGGAATCTTTGGGAAGTGGCTTTGATTTTGGGACTTCCAGGGAGAAACACCAGCCTGGTGTTTTCTGCTGCTGACATATGGTTTCCAGATCCTCAGATCCAATGGACGTTATGAAAATGTTGGATTTAAACCACATTTTAATAATTTGGCCACCTGTACAATATCCTAATAACCTTAGGAGAACCTGAGATCCTCTGTAAAATTATTCGGAGCAGATGTTAAATCCTTGGTGTGTTCTACACATTTGCACACTGGGGGACAGATACTAAACATTGCCCTTGCAAAAACAACCTGAAACATATTTATTTCAAAGAATTAGAGTGGCTCATAGCAGGAAGTGGATGCAGGAAGCTCCATCCATTGTTGTGGTTTGTTTTAAAGGTGTGCTCCGAGTGAGAGGGTTAAAAAAAGTTTTGGTCTTCACTACAGTTGGACAAAATTATTTGAGTGTTTAAAAGATAAAAAGTCTTTTATTATATACATTTTGTTCCAGTAAGTTTCTCAGTTGTTATTTTTCTGGCCCAGCTTTCTTTTTTCTTTTTTTAGGACACTGCAACTCTCCAACTTTAAAGATGTCGTTACAGGGCACTAAATCCTAAGTGCCAAACCCCTTCTCTGATGATTGAAAAATGAATTTTCTGGTCAGAACTTGAGAGTCAGCAATGCCAAACCTGCTGGAAAGAGGCAAAAGCCCTGCTCTGATGTGACTGGGCAACAAATCTCTTCAAGCAGCCAAGTGAATTAGCTTTGAAAGAGCTTTTAAAGATGAAAACATTGCTGGCAAGCAAATGCATATATAAATATATGTGTATTCTCCATTGGTGTAGGTTGTTCTGAGTTGATTTTAGAATCAACTTTTAGGAACTGAGTGTGTTTTGGGGTGTTTTTAGTTGCCTCCTGAGGTTTTTATTTACCCTGTAGCTATGAGGACTGGACTTTCTTTATGATGAAAAGCTATGGAAAAATCATAGAATTGCAGTCACAGAATGGTTTGGGTTGGAAGGAACCTTGAAAATCATCCCATTCCACCCCCTGCCATGGCAGGGACACCTTCCACTGTCCCAGGCTGCTCCAAGCCCCAATGTCCAACCTGGCCTTGGGCACTGCCAGGGATCCAGGGGCAGCCACGGCTTCTCTGGGCACCCTGTGCCAGGGCCTCCACACCCTCCCAGGAAAGAATTTCTTCCTAAAGTCACCAAATTTTCAAGAAACCACTGGTTGTAGGGGCTTCAGTTTTGTTTCTCCAAGAAAAATTTGGTCATAACTTGTGGACAACCCAGATCTGACTGGGTTGGACTTGTAACATTCGTTGGATTTTGATGATTGTAGTGGGTCCATTCCACCTCCAAATTTTCTGTCGTTCTGTGAACTAATCCAAGGTGGGAAGTGAAAAGGAAACTTCTCAGCCTTGGGCCAGAGTTGTGTTTTCCTTAAAGAACAGACTGGAATATTCTAGAGGCTGTTGGCTGTTTAAAACAAGAAGTTCTCCTACATTTTCTGAGCATGAAACAGGAGCATCACTCAGGAAACTGCTGCCTGCTGTGTTTAGGGGTTGCCATTGACAAATTGGCTTAGGGAGTGAAAAGTCTGAGTTCCTCTGCTGCTGGAGCTCATAAAGATACACCTGGCTGGCTTTTCCTGCAGCAGGTGTAGTGGCAACCTGGATGTGACCTCTCTGTTTCTGCAGGAGAACAGATCACGGGTGTTACACAGGGGAAAAAAATATCTGCAGCTGGAGACAGGGATGGGGCAAATTTTCCTCTCTTATCCTAAATCAGTGCACAACTTTTGTGATGATTAAAATAAAACTGCATCGTCCTGTAGCTTTGTGGTGCATGAGGCGATGTTGAAATAAGTGATACCCACTGCTTTATCCTGAAATAAGCTAAAACTCATCCCACTGGCTTTTAATATTTGTTCCAAATTACGGTTGTATGTGTATGGATGGATTTATACAACCACTTAGAGATTTTTGACATGTAAATATTGATTTACTGAGGTGCTGAGATCATACCAAGAGGCCTTTGGATACTGACAGATTCCGATCTTTTGGTGAAGTAAGTGTTGTTTTTCATTTGAAGGCTGCTTTATTTAGCCAGGTAGAGCATCACAAGAAATGACTGAGGTGTCTATTTTGATTTCCTGGCTATGCAGCCCACCATTAAAGTGACTTGTCAGGACTTGGCATTAAAGATTCCTGGAGAAGAAAAGGCTTTGGGATGACCCAGTTGCAGCCTTCCAGTATCTGAAGGGAACCTACAAGAAACATGGAGAGAGACAGTTTCCAAGGGCTGGAGGGACAGCACCCAGGGAATGGCTTCCCAGTGCCAGAGGGCAGGGATGGATGGGATATTGGGAAGGAATTGTTCCCTGGGAGGGTGGGCAGGCCCTGGCACAGGGTGCCCAGAGAAGCTATGGCTGCCCCTGGATCCCTGGCAGTGTCCAAGGCCAGGTTGGACATTGGGGCTTGGAGCAGCCTGGGACAGTGGGAGGTGTCCCTGCCATGGCAGGGGTGGAATGAGATGATCTTTAATGTCCCTTCCAACCCAAACCATTCCATGATTCCATAGACCATCCCATGACTCAGGAGCTCCCTGGCTTCTCCCTGCTTCTCTCAGCATTCAGGAGTTACTCCATCTCTGATGGGTGTGTGGCTTTTTTAGATTTCTCTGCCCATCTCTCTTATCCCTTCCACCCTGGTTTCCCTTAAACATTCTGGACCTGGTGCTCAAACCCTCCAAGCAGGACACTCACAGGCAATCCTGGAAACAAAACATCAGGGCACAAAGTTCTCCAAGAGTCAGCTCTGGGTTAGGATGGTGTTTTTAGGAACTTTGTATTTCCAGCAGCACCAGCCCCAGTAGCAGCAGGAAGGACGTGGGGCAGGAGCACACTGGAGTCCTCCAGGGAGACTGACCCTGATTCTCAGCTTGGGGCTGCTCAAAAGCTGTCATTAAATATATTCCTGTCCCAAGAGAGTTTTCCTCAGAGTCTCTGTAAACGCTGTTGATTTCTGTGGGCTTTGGAACGACCTTCCTTGTGCATAAATCATGCGTGAATTTAATAAACACAAAATCACTGCTTTGCTCTGAATGTGACTGAGGACATGAAGTGAATGTGTAGAACTGCAACCAACCGGTGAAACATTTCCCGGACTGTCACCAGCAAAAGGGAAAGCTGTAAATCCTGAGCAGTTAATGTGGAAAAGCTGATGCCTTTTCCATGGACAACAGTTTAAAACCCTCTGTTTCCTGTATCTTTCAAGTCATAAAATCAAGAAATGAAAAAAGTTAGTGGCTCATGAGGTGAGAAAACAGAGCATAGCAGCAGAACCTTGATTTAGTCATGGGCTCTGACTCTCTGGATGCTGCTTTTCCACAAAATGCTCCTGTCCTGGAAGCATTTCAGCCACGAATGGGCAGTGGGGAACGTGGCCGTGGTGACTGTCAGGTTGCTGGATGGACTGTGCTTTGACATGGTCAATTATTTCCTTCTTTTTCTGCCCTCAGAGCTGAAACAGTGTGGATAGTTCTTGTTTTCCCCTTCACTGACTGAAGCAAAACAGCCTCGGAAAAACGGCTCTTCTGGGTCTGGGAAAAAAAATCTCAAAAAATAAAAAGGAAAAATAGAATTTTAAGGGTTCATGTTTGTTTTTTTTTTTTTTTTTATTTTCTTGGAAGGGG
>VZTJ01005910.1:390221-425775 GCA_013397795.1 Orthonyx spaldingii
TTTTTTTTTTTTTTTTTTAATTGACTGAGAAGTGTAATTTGTTTTGAGACTAACTGTTCATTTTCAAAATTGGTTGGTTTTTTTTTTAATTTTTTTTTTAATCCAGACAAAACTGTTCTTATTTTTTGTATGCCATCATCAAAATACTTTTGCTTAAAAAATTAGAAATATAAAGGTGTGAGAGCATTTCAGACTAAAACATCCAAAAAGTGGAGGGAGAAAGTTGATAACTCCTTGTTCTTCTGTCAAGATGATGGATAAATTTGTCCTGAATTCAGGAATTCAGGGAATTCTGTTGACTTCATTCCTGTACCATTTTGTGTCACGGCCTCCCCTGGGCTGTGTCGCTTGTGGGTGGGGCTGAACCGCCTGGGTGTGGCTGGGTGGGCGGAGCTCTGAGGGGTGTGGCACTGTGGGATTTGTTTTCCCTTTCCCAGGGTTTTATAATCCCTCTGTTTCATAGGATCAGCTGCCACGCCGAGCTGGGAGAGCTCTGCTCATGTGATGACAGCAGTGACCATCTCCTCCCTTCCCCAACCCGTCTCCAGGGCCATTTTCCCTCCCCACCTCCCACATCATCCCAACCCCGCTGGAATGTTCTCCATGGCAGTCATTTATCGGCACCACCCATCAGCAATTTGCTGTTGCGGTTGGCACAGCTTTTCCAGGACTCTGCTCTCCGCGCCACCGCGATAACCCTGCTCGTGCCACACGCGGATCCCGCCCGATCCCGCCATCTGCTTTCCATATGGGAACATGCTGCTCTCGTTAGCCACCTTCGGAGCCGCCCGGCAGCCAGGTCCCTGCTCAGAAACAAATAAATTGTCTGCTGTCTACTGTATTTCCTTTCAGGCCTCACTCCCCACTTTAAACTTGGCCGCGTTTCAGGGCAATCAAAATCCAATCAGAGGCCGTGCTAACTCCATATGTTTTATCTCCAGCGGGGTGGAGGAAGCTGGGACTATTTTGGGCGTGTGGCGATGCTGAGGGTGACATTCCAGACATCGTGTGCACCTTTCCCTCTGCCTGGTACCCAGAGCCCTGCTCGGTGAGGGGAGGTGCTTGTGTTTCCTGCAGAAAGCTCCAGAGCTGCAGATCCAATTAGTTTTCCTGGAAAGTGGAGCAGCTCTAATGGAGAGTGAAGCGAATGTAAACTGCAATTAGTTGGATGTGTCGGAAGTTGGCCGGAGTCCCCCGGGGCTGAGCCTTGCAGTATAAGCAAACTTGACAGGTTGCCTTTCTTTAAATGGTGTTTGGGATGTGGTGATCACCCTGTCACGGGGCTGCTGGCGTGTTCTGCGTGCTGGAGTCCGTCAGTCAGGCTCCTTCTGCCTCTCAGAATGCTGCAGCCCCTGTCTGAATGCAAAATACGAGTCAGGAGGAATGTGCACGAAGGAGTTTCTCCAGCAGAGCTGCCTGGCATCTTCTGGGATCAGGCTTCTCCCCATGCCTTTCATAGAGTCACAGAACCACAGAATGGTTTGGGTTGGAAAGGACCTTAAAGACCATCTCATTCCACTCCCTGCTGTAGGCAGGGAACCTCCCACTATCCCATGTTGCTCAGAGCTCCATCCAGCCTGGCCTTGAGCACCTCCAGGGATCCAGGGGCAGCCCCTTTGAGCTGGGTCTATTTATTTTGCCCTGATCTGTGCTAACAGCTGGGAGGTGACAACTGCAGTGCCTGAGGTGTCTTGGCAGGATTGTCACGTTCATGGCAGCTCCTCTGTCTGTGCCCTACAGAGGTGAAGCTGTAACAGGGCCCTGTTGGTGCCTCTGGTCTTGCAGCTCCTCTCCCCAGAGACACCTCGGACTCTACACAAGGCTCCTGACCCCACAAGGAGGGATGCAGAGCTGAGGAAATTACTTTAAATAATTTAAATAAAAGCTGGCAGGAGGTACAAGGCAGTGTTGGGACTTATATTTGAATCTCTGGAGCACAGGGACCAGGAGCCACCTCTCAGAGGAAATTATTCCTGCTCAGAGGAGCACTCATGTCACGGGAGAAAAGGTTGAGCAAGCAGAAGGCAGACTCACCCTGCACACAGGAAAACCAGTCCCGATCCCAAAGGGATCACAGCTCTCACTCAGGGAACTGCAGGGAGGAGAGGGAACCAAAATTCCTGAGAGAGTAGGCTTGGGTTGGTAACAACTCGAGCACGTGTTTTTCTCTGGGCCAGCCATGCAAGTCAAGAGTTACAGACTAATTTCACAGAGGCTGAAAAGCAGCAGCAGCCTCATCTCCCAGCCTGTGATCCTGTTGTGCTGCTCCATTTCCCTCTGGCTGCGTGTTGAGAGTAGAACAAAGGCCTCCACTTTCAGATTTTTTAGTGAGAGTTGCAGCCCATTCCACGAGCATTCCGTGGTGGGGAGAGCTCTCTGCCAAAGTGCAGGAAGCTCCAGCAGAGCTGCTGAAGGTTAATCCAATATTTAATGTTCAGTGGGTTGCCAGGAGTTATAAAACCGTTCATATGGTTTGATGGCTGTGTGCAGCTTTCCATGGTTACTTGACATCTGGCTTGGAGAGTGATGGATTTGCAAGCACCACTAGGATGTCTCAGGGAGCTCTGTGAGGCCTTAGGAAAGGCAATGAACCCAGATTTGTCATTGTCAGGGAGTTGGCTTGAAGGATGCTTTGAAAAAAGCTCTCTGCGTGACCTCGGAGTGCAGAACAAAGCCAAGCTCCTGGGCATCAAAGCAATGCCACATGTCAGGAGAACCCGACAGGTATGGGAAGCCTGGAAGGTGACAGCCAGCGTGGGGCAAATGTGCAGATCCGTGCTGATTGAGTGAGCGGGAATATTCCAGTGGAAAGAGATGTCGGACGGTTCCACTGCGGAGTTGAAGCAAAAATCTGCCGAGCGTGGGGCGAGCAACACACAAGTGAAACTCCCAGATCTCCCAGACCCTGCTCCTCTTCCCTGGGGCCCCTGGGAGGGAAACATGGTGCTGCTTTCCTGGTGGGAGATGGGACATGGACACGGGGGTGACGGTGGGAGGTGGCGGTGGTGGCACCTGGCTGCTGTGCGAGGAGGAGCCCATGGGCTGCCCCAGCAGAAATCGATTCCTGAGTGTGTTCCCGACCAGAAAAAGCTTTGGGGGAGCTCAGAGGTGAGGCAGAGCGAAGCAGATATAAGGTGGAGTTGTCAGTTTGGGGATCCACAGATCGGTAATGATTTGGGTTCAAATCAGACAGCCATAAGGGCTTTGGGGCCAGTGCCTATAACTGCTTTTCCTAATTATTTTTCTTCTTTTGGAAGTGGAAATATCCTTCCTAAGGGATCAGCACACAGCCAGTTTTTACCAGATAAACCTTCCCCTTTGAAGTGTGAGTGTGGATGTGACAACTTTCAAAGGAGGACAGAAGTCCAGGGAAGTTTGGGACACATGAACATCTGGGATTTGGGTTTGTCAGCAGCAGAACCCAGAGCCTGATTTATGGGAACTTGGAAACAAAGGGATTTATTTCCCTGTAAACCTCTTTTTTTCTCCTTTTGTTACTCAGTCTTGTTCACCTCCTGGGTTCAATAAGATTTTTCAAGCTTTTTTCTCCCTGCACCTTTTGAGTCTTTCCAATCTTTTTAAAATCCTGACCCACGTCCTCTCTTAGTGGAGAATTTTTCTGTTCCTTCCTTGTTACCACTGTTATTTGTTTTTCACAATTGCCTTGCAAGTCGCTCCTTCCTTCCCTCCACTTTTCCTGGTTTATTTGCACATCTCAGATTGTTTTTCTTTCTGGAAGGAAAAAACCACAGAGGCTCAGGTAAAGTATTACACAGAATCAAAGGCTTCCATCATCATCTGACTTTGCAGCACCATAAGTCAAAGAGTCACGGAATGGTTTGGGTTGGAAGGGACCTTAAAGATCATCTCATTCCACCCCCAGCCGTGGGCAGGGACACGTCCCATTAGACCAGGTAAATGAGTAATTAACTTCTTCATCAGATGCTTAAATGAACCCTCTGAGTCATCCTGTGATCATGCTGCACCCGGACTGTGCAGGGAGCAGGAAGTGTCCTCTCTTCTCTTCCTCATTTCCCTCACCAGCTTTGTTGGCCCAGGACAAGGTATTTCAATAGGAGCACATAGGAACAGGCCACAGGGATTAATATTTTAATTTTTTTTTCAATTTATTTTTTAATTTACATTCATTTTAATTTAGAGTTTAATCTGGTTAGAGTATTGCGTCTTTCCCTCCCTGCCATCCCCAAAAACAGAATGCAGAAAGAACAAGATTAGTCTAATCCAACAATCCATTTCCCCCATTTTTTAATATTTTCCATTGAAGGAACAGATAGAAACCATTTTTATTTATGAGGGAGGAGAGGTGTCGATCTCTTCTGCCATGTCTCAAGTGGAAGCATGAGGGGAAATGGCCTTAAATTGCACCAGAAAAGGTTCAGATTGGATATTGAAAAAAAAAATTCACTGAAAGGGTGGTCAGGCCTTGGAATGAGCTGCCCAGGGAGGGGGTGCAGTCCCTGTGTGTGGGAGTGTTCAGGAGGAGTCTGGATGTGGCCCTTGGGGACAGGGTTTGGGGTGATGCTGCTGCTGCTGGGGTGGCACTGGATGGTCCTGAAGGGCTCTTCCAGCCTTGATGTTTCTGTGATTCTGTGCTTAATTATAATTATTTATTATTTTATTTTAGTTATTGTTTGTTGCTAACTCAGTCATACAGTGCTAAGCTCAGTTATAAAGCCTGAAGCTGAACCCAGAAATCAAAGAGTGGATTTTGAGATGATTTTTAGAGGCACGTGTGTTCCCCCTGAAAANTCTAATCCAACAATCCATTTCCCCCATTTTTTAATATTTTCCATTGAAGGAACAGATAGAAACCATTTTTATTTATGAGGGAGGAGAGGTGTCGATCTCTTCTGCCATGTCTCAAGTGGAAGCATGAAGGGAAATGGCCTTAAATTGCACCAAGAAAAGGTTCAGATTGGATATTGAAAACAAAAATTCACTGAAAGGGTGGTCAGGCCTTGGAATGAGCTGCCCAGGGAGGGGGTGCAGTCCCTGTGTGTGGGAGTGTTCAGGAGGAGTCTGGATGTGGCCCTTGGGGACAGGGTTTGGGGTGATGCTGCTGCTGCTGGGGTGGCACTGCCTGATCCTGAAGGGCTCTTCCAGCCTTCATGATTCTGTGATTCTGTGTTTACTTATAATTATAATGATTATTTTATTTTAGTTATTGTTTGTTGCTAACTCAGTCATACAGTGCTAAGCTCAGTTATAAAGCCTGAAGCTGAACCCAGAAATCAAAGAGTGGATTTTGAGATGATTTTTAGAGGCACGTGTGTTCCCCCTGAAAAAACCCCACGAAATTAAAGGTTTGAGCTTTTATTATCCTCTGTTCCCTACCGAGCTGTGTCTTTACTGCCTGCACAAGTTGTTTTGAATAGATTGAAGGAAACACAGAGCAAATCCCTGACACTTTTGCGGTGGGGGAAGCTGCTGGGACATCTTTCAACATCCGTGTGTGGAACAGAGAAGAGGGCAGGAGTCTCTCGGAAGCAGGAGGGCAGTGTTGCCACGCCGTTCGAGTTTCAGCGCTCTGGTTTCGCTGCTTCACTTCCATCCCCTCCGGCTGTGTGGGAGCCCTGCGCTGGGGAAATCACCCTGCGGAGCAAAGCCCCGGCGCTCCCAGCTCAGCCTCGGATCCCCGCTGGGGCATCCTCTTTGTGAAATAAAACCGCGGTTTACAACTCACATCCACGGCTCGAAGTTTGTCTTTCTGGCAGCATTTGAAAACGGAGCCATGTTTTGGTTTTTTCTCTATGAAAAATGATTTTTATTTTTTTTTTTAAACCGCCAATTTTGTTCCCATTGGATTTTTGGCTTTACAGATTTTGCTTTTGAGCAACACTGCTGTTACCATGAGTGTGCTCTTTCCTTTTGTTCCCAAAGTGAATTCCAAAGAATTCCAGAATGGTTTAGGTTGGAATGGACCTTAAAAATCATCTCATTCCTGTCTTGGACAGGGACAGTTTCCACCAGACCAGCTTGCTCAGAGCCCCATCCAGCCTGGCCTTGGACACTTCCAGGGATGATTTCATGCAGAAAATACACATGAAACAGAATAGGATCTACTTCATTTATGCTTTGGCCAGAGGTTTCATTTGGGGAGAAAAAATAAATAACCTGCTGTTCAGTGACAGCATTTTAGCTCACTTTAAAAATAATATATAAATTCAACTAGCAGACCTCCAGCCTGTGTGCAGACACATACCTGAGCACATACCTGCTATGCCAAGGCATATTAGGCTGATTTATTGAATTTTTTGGTTATTTTTTTTGCTGGCTGCAAAGTGTCAATTTTTCAATGATTCACTTCCTAGACAAACAGAAAGCCAATATTTGAAATGATTGTTGCTGTCTTCTTGCTTCAATTCCCTTGAGTGTGGGTGAGATCAGGAAGAATTTTTGTTTGCCCAGATGATCTGGGGTTGGGCACTCAGGGATCCCATGGACCTGGCTGCAATTTCCTCACACCACACAGACAGACCAATCCTGCACCTGGCGAGTGAATTTTGTGGTGGGCACGAAGAATGAGCTCCGAGCTGAAGTGGCAAAAGGTAATTTTCAGCACCAGGTTTCGTTCTTCTGGGCTTGGACGGGGTGTTGGCACCTCCAGACGCTGCCAGGACTTCTGGTTGTTGCTTTTCCAGGTGTGGTGAGAAGTTTGGAGCAACTGGGGCTGTGAGCAGAGACCACTGGAGGCTGTGGCAGAATAAAGCTGTCTGGGCAATTGGGAAATTTATACACAGGGTATAGAGAGAGACCAGAAATCCATTAAAATGCCAGGGTGCAGACAGAGCAGGGGAGAGAGGGGGAGAGGCAGCACAGCAGTTGGATTTTCTGGACAGGGCATTTCAAGCCTGAAAAAGTTCTGGTGGGAAGGGCAGGATCCACAGCAGTGCTGGAGCGTGTCCAGAGAAGGGCAGTGGAGCTGGGGAAGGGTCTGGAATATGAGAGTGATGAGGAGCAGCTGAGGGAGCTGGGAAAGGGGCTCAGCCTGGAGCAGAGGAGGCTCAGGGGGGACCTCATTGCTCCCCACAGCTCCTGACAGGAGGGGCAGTGAGGGGGGTCGGGCTCTGCTGCCGTGTCCCAAGGGAAAGGAGGAGAGGAAATGGCCTCAAATTGCACCAGGGGAGGCTCAGGTTGGAGATTGGGAAAGAAAATTTCCCTGGCAGAGTGGTGAGGCCTTGGAATGAGCTGCCCAGGGAGGGGGTGCAGTCCCTGTGTGTGGGAGTGTTCAGGAGGAGTCTGGATGTGGCCCTTGGGGACAGGGTTTGGGGTGATGCTGCTGCTGCTGGGTGATGGTGAGACTGGAAGAGCTTGAAGGTCCTTTCCAACCTGGATGATGCTGGGATTCTGTGATTCCTTGTTTGTGCTGTAGGCACTGCCTTTCCCCACAGACCCTCAGACAAGATTGTTCATTTTCCCCTGATTGTGTCCCACAGTTTTCAGGGCCACAGTCTCTGTGGTAACCCCACCATTCCTTATTCCCCGAGGGTCCCCCTTCCCCCTTGGCTGCTGTTTGATGCAAGCACAGTCTGAGCTCTTCCCTGAGCTGGGATCTTGCCCTGGTGATGATGGGTGGCTCCAGAGAGCTGAAGCGACAACTCTTGAAGCAAAATATCTGGTCTAAAATGTGGCAGGTGGCACTTGGTGTTTGTGTAGCCTTTCCTCACTCTGCACCCTGGAGTAAAACACAAATTCTGTGTCTCCTTCCCATGAGGGCCCTGCCAACAATAAATGCCCAGAAAAACTGTGGCTGCCCCATCCCTGGAAGTGTTCCAGGCCAGGTTGGATGGAGCTTGGAGCAGCCTGGGAGAGTGGAAGGTGTCCCTGCCCATGGCAGGGGGGGTTGGAACCCTGGCTCCTCTGCAGGGCTCTGGAGCTCACGGCCTCTCTGAGGGCTTTGCTGTGTTTTTGTGTGTGTTCTTTTTGGTGTGACCAGCACTGGGTCTGTAAAAAAAATACCATGGAAATAATGTGTGCCACACTGTTGGTTATTATTTCTTGGTGCCTAACATCCACTGCTTTGAATAGCAGCGGTATTTTTGAAAGTGTGTGTAAAATAGGGTGGAGAGACACCTCGTTTTAGTGCTGTAAATTTGACTTTCTGTACAGAAAGAAGAACAAACAGCTCCACCTTGCAGCTGTGGAGGATGGTGGAGGATGGAGGAGGTGGCAGCCCTGGAGCAGGAGGAGGTTGGGATGTGCTTTGCAGTGAGGTTTGAATTGATGGGATGTGGATGGACAGGAGGACATGGGGAAGGCAGCTGGGAGAGTTTGGAGTGATGCTGCTGCAGGCTCAAACCCAATTTAAGGACTCTGCACAGTGTTTGGCTGCCCCAGTGCTCCCAGTGAGTGTGGGGGGACTGGCCATGCAGATCACTACTCATCTCTGATCAGACTTCTCAGCTTTTGGGTACTTTCCCAGAAAAATTGTCGATGCCCCACCCCTGGAAGCGTCCAAGGCCAGGCTGGATGAGGCTCTGAGCAGCCTGGCACAGTGGAAGATGTCCTTGCCTGTGGGAGGGGGTTAGAATTTTAAAATCCCTTTCCAACCCAAACCATTCTGGGATTCTGGGAAATGGATGACCTCTCTGAAGGGCTTCATCACTCAGATGACATTCAGAAAAAGGAAAATCACACCATAAGAAAGTGAAAGAGGAAACCAAGTTGTTAATTTGTTTAATGAATGTAAAATATTACCTACAAAATCAGAGAATCACAGAATGTTTTCTTGGAGGCTAATGGATCGTTTTTAAAAGCAGATTCATCATCCTAAAATCCAGTATGTGCTTTCCAGGGCGAAGTTTTATATTTTACTGATAGATCTTGTCAGTCAAGGATTCCAAAGGCCCCACGTTGAGCCCAGGTGAGGGATTGAGTTATTTCTTTTCATAGTTTCCACTCTTCTTGGTTCTGTGGTATTTTAGTGGGCTTTGTTAAAACTCCAGTTTTTATTCTCAATCCTTCTAAGGCCTCACCTTATCTTGTGCTTCTGCAAAGTCATAGAAACAGCATAAAATTCACAAAATCACAGAACTCCTGAGGTTGAAAAGCCCTCCCAGCCCATGGAGTCCCAGCTGTGCCCGATGCCCACCTTGTCCCCAGCCCAGAGCTCTGAGTGCCACCTCCAGGCCTTCCTGGGACACCTCCAGGGATGGGGACTCCAAACCTCCCTGGGCAGCCCCTGCCAAGGCCTGACTACCCTAAAATTTTCCCCAATTCTGTCAAAATCAGTCTCCAAAAGGGAGAGGTTGTGCCACCAACCTTTCCTGCCTTTTTAATTATTTTTTTGGAGGCTATTTTAGACGACTCAGTATTTGGGCAGACGATGGAAGAACAGAATTTGCCGTGCAAGCACAAACGCTGAGGGAGAGAAGACGCCGTGCTGTAGACTGGCTGATTATTTGTCACACAAGCAAATCTGTATTTAGAGAGCTCCATAAAAAAATACAGTTTCCATAGTGAAAAGTGAGAACACCCACCAGCGTGAGGCAGTTGGGAACAACCAGTTTATGTGCAAGGAGGAGGAACATAAAGAACACCCTTCAGTTTTCCTAACCACTGTTTTCCTTGGACCGCAGGGCACGCTGAACGTTCCTGGGAAAGCTGGAAACCTTCTCCAGTGAGCTGAAGAATTCAGATCCACGTCTTTCATTGTCACTGGCTGAGTGCACGTATTTACTCGCAGGGCACTTTTATACAGTGTGATGGAGACATCAAGCTGGAGCCTGGGCCGGTACAGTCTCAGAATAACTCACCATTTGGGAGGAGAATAAAGGGTGTTAATCTCAGCTCCTTGGCTGGAGCTCCCAGTAAAGTTTTTACTTCTCCACTCCCCAAGAATAGGCGCAGTGTTCCACAAGAAATAATTCATATTCAGAGTGTTACTCCGTATATAAAATTTCAGCGCACCAGCGCACAACTAATCCTTAGAAGGGAAAGTTGCCCTCAAAAATCCAGCCAGCTCCACAGTGCTTAATGTACATGGACTTGAATGATAGGCAAAATGTTGAAAGAATTAAGTTAAAAGTATTTCAAGAGCGGGGAGGGGGGAGGAACATTAGGAAAACTCTTGGGCAAATCTTTTGCAGATGGCAGACGGCTTTAATTGCTGTGGTAAACTTGTCTGAGATTTCTGGAAAAATTTGGGTGCTTCAGTAATCCGTGGAACCCAACGGCCCCAGGTTTCAGTGGCTCAAAACGAAGACATGCACGTCTTCGTCTTAGCTGGGTTGTCAAAATTTCACCCAAGGTTTTGGGGGAGGGTTTTTCCTGCCTTTACTTTTTTTCCTATTTAACTCCTTCTAGCCAATTAAAAAGTTGTGCATGTATTATTTGGGCAGGGAAGCAACAGAGGCCTTGCACGAAGTGAACGACGTTACAGAATTCCTCTCTGGCAATGTCTCCCTGAAAAGTTTTATGCTCCATAGCCGGACAAAAATAGGAATTTTTTTTTTTCATGGAGCATTTTTCAGGACACAGCACCAACAAGAGAAGCACACTGGGGGAAGTGGAAGGGGTCTTGTGTGACTTCTTAGTCCACACTCACCAGTTTGGAGACCAAATTGGCATCAAATGCCATTCATGTCATTCCCATAATCTCAGCACAGGGCAGTGGTCACGGCCCCAAGGCTGCCAGAGCTCAAGAAGAGTTTGGACAACGCTCTCAGGCACAGGGTGGGATTTTGGGGTATCCTATGCAAGGCCAGGAGTTGCACTCCATGATCCTTGTGGGTCCCTAGCTCTTAAAAAAAGAAACATCTCTTATTTTTCATTTCTCTCAGACATGTGTTGCTTTTAAAAGCTGATAAATTGGTGAGGATGATGTTCTTTTACAGGTGGGTCTTAGTCTGGTCTGTCTCATTGCACATTTTTCCCCTTTAAGGACAATCTTCCTGGAAATCAGCCATTCCTCAAAGGACAATATGATTTCAAGACAAAAATAAACCTGCCAGCGAGGTTGGGACAGGGTTATAGAGCAGTATTATTCCTCAGAGTATTAAAAGAAAATCCCAATCCTTGAATATTTCATGAACTATTCAGGTACAGCCCCTAAGAGGCGGCATTTTTAGGGTTTTCCTCTGCAGGATGAGCACCTGGCAGCGCTTGTTTGCAGGTCAGTGGCTCCACAGGCCATTGAACCAGGGGAGCTTTCAGCATCCAAGGTGGATGCTGCATCCCAGAGAAGGGGGATTGATGCTGGGGCACCCCAGAATAGGGTCTGTGCTACTTTAGGATTTCCTTAATGAGGATTTACAGGAGTCCCAGTGGTGAGGGGGCTGTGTGGGGTCACTGAGGAGGAGGTGGTGGGGACGGGGCAGCAGAGCTGGTCAGAGATGTGCCAGGGAAAATCCATTATCCTGGGGGCAAGGCAGTGGGAAACCCCACTGTGAGCTGGGCTCAGGAGCTTTGGGATTCAGGCTGAGGAGGAAAAAGGGCTGCCCACGGGGACCCTGCACTGGGGGCACGTCCTGGGTCAGCACAGACACGAATTCTGGAAGGGACAAAGGTGGGACACCCTCCCCATGTGCACCACATTGAGAGAGGGACTAAACTGCCAGAGAGAGGCAGGCTGGATGATGGTTCCCCCAACACCAGCACTGGGGAGGGTCATTTCCCCACCAGAATCCATGATTTTCCCAAGGAAATCCCTCCGAGGTGCCACTGCTTGGGTAGTGGTGCATCCTGAGCTCTGCTGATGTACCTGTGATGTCTGTCTTTGAAAAGCCAAGCAAACAAACAATGGTTCAAGACAGGTGATGCCACCAGTTGCTTTCTGGCTAAACTGGGAGCAGAATATGAGAAGTTTTTGCTGTGTCCTCTCTCTTTCCCTGCCTCTGCACTCACACTGTGCTGCCAAAGGAACTGGTTTGGCTTTCCCTGCACACTGAGCCTGTTTGTCCCCACAGAGTGCACCTGCAGGAGGCAGAGGATTGTGTTTGCCAACTCCATTGCAGCCCGTGGGCTCCAGGACTGAAGTCACTTTTCCCTTCATGAACAATCTCAAATCACCAGCACCTTTCTGGGTGTGTTTTTCAGGCACCTTAACAGCCTTCTGATCCATCTGCTAATCTGTTTTCAAATGCTCTTTTCGAGCCTGTCTCTGCTAATGAGTTGCAACTCCTGTGAGGGGAACAGCCCTGGAGATTTTTGTGGTCGTGTGGGAAAGAGGCGTTTCTGCTTTTTGTTGTTGTTGTTGTTTGCATTTTATTCCTGAACACAAAGCACAGCCTTCTGCAGAGCAGCTCAGGCACCTGGAATATCTGCTCCTGCTGGAATTTTCCCGCTGCCAGAGGGAGGTGTGTGCTCTCCAGAGGAAACTGGGATTGCTGCACAGTTGTTGTGATTAGCTACAACCCTGCATGCCTGAAAAAGGCAGCAAGTGCGGGCTGTGTGGTTGGAGAAAGCATTTCTTGTACTCCTCTTGCTTTGCTTCCATCAGGATCTCCATCCAGGGATGGAGGAGCTCTTTTGGTTGCCATTTCTGTCTCTTCCCTGCACACCAAAAGCCAGCTCAGCTCAAGGGTGGTGTGAGCACCACACAGCCTGCTCAGAGAGGAAGTTCTGGGGTGGGAAGTGCAGATTATACCCAAAAAAGGGTGAGGAAAGTGCCTCTTGGGCCATCAGGAGCTGCTTGATGAGCGACTCTGACTCAGCTGGAGCCCCACAGGAGACCCTGCAGGAGTCACCCATCCAAGCCTCCTCTTGGACTACTTGTGGCATAAACCCACATTTTCCATGGCAACACTGGGGGAAACCCTCTGTGAGCACCACATTAACAGGATTTTTGGTAATGTCTGCAATGGGACTGTGCTGTCACAACACGAGGCTGTTGTTTACTGTGCTGCCTCACATAAAAACCCCTCTCAATTCAGTGGAGAGAGCCAGGAACTTCCAGAGAGTGATTCCCTGCCCCTGGCAGGGGGGTTGGGACCAGGTGATCTTTCAGGTCCTTCCCACCCAGCCCATTTTATTATTCTGAATTCTTAACAGCAAGGAAGCCATGGCATCAATGGGGCTGAAACCTAAAACGACTTACCCATGTTTAAGGCCTTGTGGGAGAGATTTAGTTCTTTACTTTTGTGTGAGCGTGAGATGAACTTGATTTAACATTGAGCAGATTATGGACAGGGGGAAACCAGCACATGATCTATTGTAATATCCAAGTAAAAATACAAATATAGTGCTCTTCATTTACCAAGGGAGGTCAAAATAGCACTTCTCTGAATGTATTTCTGTTGCAGGGCCTCTTAAAAGGAAGAAACAAAATCAAAACAGCAATCAGTGGCAGAGGATTCAAGCTCTCTGTTGCTTTTTCCTTTGGTGCTAAGCTCATTGTGGTCTCCAGTCCACCTCACTCTGCTCTGCTGGCAACTTGCAAACCAATAACCTCTTGCCTTGTTGTTCATCTGTCTAGAAAAAAACTCTTTTTTTTTTTTTTCTTTTTAAATATACATGTCTCAAGCATATTTGACTCCTGGCGTGAGTAGGAGCTTTGTAAAAGGAAACACAATATGATTCAGCTCTCAAAGGTGTGGAAATACCACCCTCAGACACTCGGAGGGATATGCTCCAAGTTGTTTTTTCCTCTATATGTCCAAGCCACATTTAGTTGACAGCTAATGTTTCTAGCCAGATAATGAGTGTTTTTCTCAGAAATTGGACACAGAGGATTTTTTGATGTGTTTTCTTCAGTCCCTTCCTCTTTTTACAGCAGCATGTAATTCACAATACTTGTCTCTCCATGACAATGAGGCAGCAGGTGTTCAGTTGAACTGAATGATTGTCAAATGGTTTTAGTGGTTGAGACAATATATAAAGGGCTGAGAGACAACATTTTAGGGTGGATTCAGGAAAAAAAAAGTTATTTCCAAACAACGGAAACTTGCTTTGAATGGGGATCAAAGGGGGATTCAAGAGAAGAAATGCAATGTTTTCATGGAATCATGGAAAAATTTGTCTTGCAAGGGTCCTCTGGAGGCTCCTATCCCCATCCCCATATCCCAGTATGGGGGACTGCAAATCCTGGTGGCTCGAGTGCTTCCTGGTCGAGTTTTGCAGTTTGGGAGCTGCAGAGGAGATCCAGCTGCCCAAACTCAATCCAGGATGAAATTCCAGGGGACGGAATGCTGCTCCTGGATGCTTGGCACGATGCAGAGTCCTCAGGCCCAAGGAGAGGCAGCTGGACCCTTTCTCTGGGAATCTCTTTCACTTCAGGGATTTCAGGAGCTCTTTCTTTGATAACTTTGTGCTTTCGCGTGGCTTCAAATGGGCAAAGTCAGCACACTTTGCTCTGTGTTCAACCCTCAGCTCCAGTGCTCTCATCAAGTCCTTAAAACTCTGAGGAACATGGGCTTTTCAGGACCCATGGGCAATAGAAAATGCTTCCAAGCAGGGTTTCTGCAGCATTCTTGCTTTGACATGGAAAACATCCTCATGCAGAGCAGCAGAGAAATTGCTGTAATAAACTGTTGTGTTTACAGAAACTGAACAAGATTTATGTGCTGTTGGTACTACTTTGGACAAAGTCAATGTGTGGGTTTATGTTGAAAAAAACCCCTTTTTGTGGACTTTTTGCGAGCTTTTCTCCACAAAGTGATGAAGTCTGTTTTTATCGCGGGTCAGTTCTTCAGTCTCCAACAGCATAACGATTGATCAGAGTAAAGCTATTAAATTTTGTAAAGGTTTCCATGTCTTAAAATTGATCTGTTAAAGAGCTCTTTACTTTTTCCCCCCTCTTTTTACCCATCACATTTTTATTAGGTTTTTCCCTTTCCCTCCAGGTTTCATTCTCCTGGTTTGTGGGGTCAGTGAGCTGTACAAAGCAATGTCCCCTTCAGTGGGAAAACTGAGGTTTACTTTTGTACAGGCATTTTTATTGTCTTCTTAGTGAGGCTGTTGATCTTTTAACAAATCTGTGATAGGAAAAAAAAACCCCATCAGTTCTTAACTCTGTCCATCTAGATTTTCGAGCAAAATACTCAGTACTGGTCTTTTTTAACAAAAGGGAAATTCTTTGTGAAGTTTGAGCAGAGAGAACACAACTTAACCTTTCTGTTGTGGTGAAGAGGTCACGGTGAGAAATTTTGTATGTGGATATCACCTAAAATCATCAGGTAGAAATATCATTCTTGGCTTTTTCTGTGATCATCAAATGTGTGGTCGAGCTGGCAGATCTATGCAGAAACTTTAATTTAGAGTGTGTAAATGTGGCAAGTTTTTTTGTCTCTCTTAAGGCTGGGTGTGTCCTGTTGACTCACAATATATGCAAGAAATTACAGCATGAGGTAAAATGCTGAGTAGGTCCTTGCATTCAGGGGGTTATAACAGAGGATGATGCTGTGATCTACCCCAAGGATTTGGGATCAGAGCCAGGGAGGAGGCAACTCCTGTGGTGTTGTGGTTGCCAGAGCAGATATTTAAGAAAAAACCCTGTGGTTTGGTCAAAGTGGGGTGGGAAGAGGCAACCTGTTCCTTAGTGTTCCCTGCAGGGCCTAAAGAAGTGGCAGGGCTGAAAGAAGGGGTGGCTCCTCAAGGACGGGAGCACAAAGGCACAGTGTGCAACTCAGACCCAGATTTACCAGGAGAAAGAAGAACAGCTCTGACCGAAGGTGTGGTGAGTGAGAAGAAATAGCAGCAGAAAATGTGTGCATTCATTTAATCGCAATTTGAGAAAGTGCTCAAAGTGGCAAATCACTGAAATAAAGTATCTTGTGCATTTGGAGCAGGAATAATGGCACTGACAGTTCCATCTCGCCCATGGGTGGCAGCTCCAACCATTCACCTTAAATGATCTGAAGACCAAGCCTGAACTAGGCAGAGGAGAAGAGTGTTGGTGCTCCTTAGGAAATGCTCCTCAAATTACTTTGCTGGCTTTTCAGTGGTGCCTTTCAAATTTAAATGGCATCTTCATAAAAAGCTTGACTTCATCCTTAACGTTTCTGGGTATCTAAAGCTATGGATGGCTTGCAGTGAGAAATCTTCCTGAGGCCACCTGTGTACCAGCTAATTTTGCAGAGACTTTGGGGAAGGAAATTGAGGTCTTTCAGTTCTCCATCTGTTCTATTCAGGCATTCTCTTTAGATCAAGCTGACGTGGTCTCTCAAGAGAAACTGGAGAGGCCAGGAGAGGTTTGTGGTGAAAATCCAAAGGTGGCTGATCAAGCAGGGCTGATATTCATAGTCCCAGCTGGTTTTGATACGGATTTCACATAAAAATCCTTGTCCCTTCAACACCTAGTGGAGGACCTGACCTGATCCTCCTTATAAACCAAAGCCTTTAGGATCACATATTTCAAACGAGGGGCAGGGAGGAAGGAGACACCTCTTACCAGGTGCGAAGAGCTCTGTGCATTAGAAAAGACAGCAAAACCCTGAGAGACCTGTGATGTGGTCTGATCCCAGTGGGTCAGATATGAAACGAGATTCTGAGCCAGTTTCTTGGGACTGGAAGCCTTACGGTCGTGGTTGCTTTCAGAATATCTTGCTTACCCAGAGGATGGTACCATCATCTCGTATTTCAGGGGTCTGAAGAGAATTAGTCTTGTACCAGGCAGGACAAGGTGAAGAGGCAGGACCAGCTTCATGTATGAAGTGATCAGTGGGTTCCACCTGGGGTTGGATTCACCTGGGGAAGGTTAGCCGTGGCTCCAGGTCATAAATGTGTAAAGAGGGCTCGCTATGAAGTAGCAAAATATTTGGAATACAGCCCAAAGAGACTGGTGCTGAATTTGCACACTTGCCACCTCAGCAAGTTGAATCTTTCAGGTTTCTGAGGGCTGGTGAAGGTGTAGAAGCAGGGTTTTCTCATTCGTGTTCCAGTGGATTCTTTCCATGTTCTAGAAGTGAACCAATTATTTGTTATCCCGCCTGGCATGCTTGGGGCATCAAAGTATTCCAAATGATGGAGACAAAAGTGGACAGTCAATTACAGCTCCTGTCAAACCATGGAGATGACATGGTGCTGTGCTGGTTTTTCTGAGAACCTAATGAAAACATGATGGTTTGCTCAGAATTTCTCTCATTTTAGGAATATAAGCTTAAAAATGACTGAATTTCTTGGTGTTATCAATGGTATTGCCAAAAATTACCCAGGTTAGCGACTGAATGCTGACTTGACGTGGTGGCTGCCTTTTCCCACGTGGAACTTGGGTTCCCGGGTTGGATTAGGTTTGGAAGAGCAATGAGTTTTTTCAGTCTCATCTGCAGGTCTCTCAGCTGCAGGATAGGACAGGAGCCTCCAGACAGAGCAGAGGGGATGGTGCAGGAAAAAAGGGATTTCAGGGACTTCAGGTGCCCAGAGGCAGAACATGACATGAGACCAGAGCAGGACCTGCTGGCTCTGTGCTCCATGGACTGACACTCCCTGGCTCATGGGTGGCCCTGGGCTGTGGGTTCACAAACATCACAGGGAGAGGCTGACCAGCTTTTGCAAGAGGGGTCTGTGGTAGGAATCAGCCAGGCTTGGACACTCCTGAGCTGCTTTTGGGTGCTGGCAGTAAAACCAGGGATGAGTCGCTTTCACCGCCTGTACAGGGAGAGGAACCTGTCACAGCCTTTTCTCTGACCTGCCACATAACAGACTGTTAAATTTCACCCAGCTGAGGGCTGCAGACTGTAAATATTTTCACCAATTATGATGGTTTTTTCCCTACTTCTTCCTGCCTGCCTGACTGAGCAACCTGCCACAGTTCATCAGCACTGTGGAAAAGAAGGCGACGTGCCACCGAGGCAAAGGAGATTTCTTTATTAAACCTTTTAGCACACAGCCCTGCTCTCCCTTGGGTGCTGACACAAGAGGAGGGCATGGACAAAGAGCTGAAATCAAGCCAGAGCTGTGGCAGGGGGGTCAGGTGGCTGCCCCATCGTTTCTTGCTGCATCAGAGGCATCGAAGCGCTGGCGCTTTGTGAGTGAACGCTGTGAACATGCAATAGTAGGTACTGTATGCTAACTACAAACCTAATGTGTTATTCCTGGCTTTTATATACCTGGTTACCCATGGATAAAGCTATATGATATTTATTACAGCGGGGCAAGGCTGCTTTGTAATCTGAATATGCTGCATTCACACCAGTGACTTGAACAAAGTGTTTCTTCATTTCTCCGGCCATTAATGGTTTTCTCATAAGAAACCATGAAGTCAGTCTTGTTGTGTTTGTCAGCTGGGTTTTTGACTGCGTGTATTTTGTTCCACAAAGGGGTTATTCAAAGCCTCCCCTTCAGTCTTAATTAATTGCAGACCCGGTGGAAGGCGAGCCCAGTGGGGCTGGAGAGGCTCCCGTCTGGCTTCCATTTCGCCCGCGGGCCGTGTGTGGAATCACGGCTGGCTCCCGGCACTGGGACCTGGGCTGCTCGGCCCTGGGAGTGCTGGGATTGACAGCCACTGCTCATTTATTTATTTATTTAATTATTTATTTGCTTTGATCAGCCTCCAGCCTGCACCCAGGGTGATCGTCGAGGGCAGAAAGCAGCTTTGTGCTGGCAAAAGAGGATGAAGATCCCAAACAACCTCACCACCTCCGCGCTATCTCCGCTGCATAAAGGCCTGTGTGACTCTTTTGGAGACAAACTCCCTATTCACAGCACTTAAATCCTGTGCTTTTTAGCTGTGCCTGCTTTCAGCTCTCACTCTGTTCCAGGATTTGGCCTCTGCCAAGGTCTCCTACCAGGGAAGCTCTCAAAGCGAGGGGATTCACGGCGGTGCCGCCGCTTTCAAAATGCCACCGAGTGTTTTACTACAGCTGTGAAAGTCAGACGTGGAACAGTAACATTCCCTGTGAAAAAAAAACCCCAAACCCTATCCTTAATAAATGTATGTAGTGTCTGAGTACCCTGGCTGGCTCAAACCCCTCAGAGCCTCTACCTACCCTTTTAATTTATGCATTTCATCTGCCTGCTGTAAATATACCCAAAGCCTGGAGAATGCTTCTGTTTCCCCAGGAGACTATTTTCTATTGAGCTTGGCTGTGCCGAGCTCTCCTTGGCAGATGAGTTATGAAGAGCAGACTCATAAAAGCAGGAGGCTCTTCCAAGCATTGCACAAGGGCTGGGATGAAAGGTGGGCCCGCGGTCACGCTGCCCTCATGAAAAATGCACCTCATTGCAAAGCAGGGTTTAAAAAGTTCTGCAGAAACCCTTCCAAAGAAGAGTTCTGTGGAAATGCCGTCTCCCCTGCTGGGTAGTACCTGTGGGCAGAGCGAGGTGTGGAGATCCACACGCTCCAAAACCAGGTGGGAAATGCAGCTCCCACCGCACACAGCCCCTCATGGATAACAAGGCCTCGTGCTCTGCTGGGTTCCAGGCTAAGAAACAAGGGAAAATGTGCTTTGTGCTTCAAGCAGCCTTCAGTGTAGTGAACTAAAAGTCAGACATCAAAAAATGCCTCAGGAAACGCCAGGGATAGTCCTGGCATGGCGCAGCACAACAATTTGTTATTTGGCTATTTGGTGCCTCCTGCACAGACAGACAGGAGGTTTTCTGAGTGTTGTGAGAAACGTGGATGCTGTAAGAAGGACGAAATAACAAAAAGGACTAGAAATTATCCCAGCAGGTGAAGGCACAGCAGAGACAGGGCACAGAGCTGAGGCAGGATTTACCAAGTGCTAAATTCAATAATGATGTTGTGATAGGACATTCCAGATCAAAACACTTATTCCAGCACCTTCCTCTCACTACAGGTTGTTACACAGGACATGGGGAAATTGCACATGAGGTGTTGGAGGTTTCACAGCCTCCCATCCCACCCTGTGGGCAGAGGGCTCTGGCACCCAGTTACCCCAAGGCAGTGAAAACTGCACAAAAGCTGTATCATACTGCAAAGGACCTGAGCAGATCAGCTCCTTATGTGGGAAGACAAGCAGGAGATTATTCCTGCCACGTGGCTGAGGGAAGCTGAGAGGCTTTTAGAGAGCTGTGCCTGCACATTCCTGCTGAGCATGAATGGAACAGAGCAAAAGGAGCTGAGGAAAGGATGTTCAGCACTGCATCGGTGTGTCAGGTGGAGTTCAGCAAGCTGAGCATGAAAGAGATGCTGCAAAAAAGCTCTGCTCATGCCATGTGTAAAAAAGGTATTTCTGTGACCAGGACCTGCAAGATGGGTCTAAGAGTACTTTTATGCACATCTCTCGTTGGCATCCAGACTGCTCTGAGTGAAATTTCAGTGCTGTCATTCATGGAAAACCTCTTTGTGTCCATGTCTGGGCTCTAATAATAGTCCCTTGCTGTTTGCTGGTGTTGGCTTGTGTGGTTGTGGAAGGAATGGTTCTCTGAGGCTATTTCACACTCTGCAGCTCCCTTTTCTCCTCTTTTTGCTCCATTAGCACTCGAGATAATGAGATAACAATTCCCTTCTTCAACAGTTCAGAGCTCTCCTGGTTTGGTTGCTGCGTCTCAGTGATATTTTCTCTTGTACCCCAGGTGTGCTGCTGAAGGAATTTGGGTCCCATCACACTGATGCTGCATGAAAAGCTGCTCCCTGATCTGGCTTTTGACAGAAAAGGGGTTCCAAGAAAAATGGGCTTTCCATGTCTTGTCTACTTAAATTACCAAGCAGCTCTAATTAATTAATTAAGCAACGAAGTGCACAAACACCCATTATCACAATCTGGCGAAAAATAAAATCTTTCAACTAAAATTCTTCTAAAAAGAAAAGGGATAAAGTCCCTCAGTACAGAAAGAAAATGAGGTCCAGAAAATCATGGCCCAAACAAGATGTAGCAAAAAGTGGGAAAAACCAAGCAGGAAAAATGACAGTCTTCAGCAGAGGAGTGCAGTTTGCCTTTTATATGTGCTGCAGAAAATACTGAATATCCAAATGAAATTACTAAATCCAGAGAGGAAAAGAAGCCTCCAGTCTGCTCCTGTTTTCCAGGAATTCAGAGTTCAAGCATGTGAGATCTGTTGACTCCACCCAGTGATTTTGGGAGCTGAGGGGTTTGGGGACCATTTAGACATAAAAAATTCTGCCTTGGTCAGCCCTGTGGGTGTGCAGACATGGTGACCAGTACAGGATACACAAAAGTAAATCCTCAGTGTGCTTGAAGGGTTGGTTCTATATTAAGGCTTTCGCTGTCATAAAAATGTTGTAACAACAACAGCAACAAAATCCCGTCAGCTAAAGCTGACCACAATTATTAGGCAAAAGCTTTATGTGACCATTTAGTTTTGAAAAACCCCATGTCTCACAGCCTCAGCCTCAGTTTTTGGGATGTGCTTGTGAAAGAGTTGTGGCAGGTGAGCTCCAAGTCAGAAGAGCTCAAGGGTTTGACTTGAGAGACATGAAAAAGGAGAAAAAAGGATGGAAAGATGTTTTTTAGTGAAATAAAAAATACCTTCACCATTCCAGGTCTTTAGGAGCGACTAATAGAAACTTTACCTCCAATTTTTAGGAGTTTGTTCCATTTATTATTTGGTGTATCTTGTACTGAATCAGCAAGACACAGCCATGAGGGGTCTCTCTGCACCTCTCCCTCAGCTGGGCTGGAATTGTTGGGTCAGAATTAACAACTCCTGAAACCACACTTCCCATCAGTTTTCCCCCTTACTGGTAACAGCCTTGAACAGTTGTTGCCATGCAGCCACAGACAAAGAAATATTTTCTACCTGAGAGGCATTTAATCATGCTTGGGGCACTGCTCTAATCAGAGCTGTTTGGTCTGTTTGCAGAGAAAGAGGGAAGAGCTGCAGCTTATAAATTCTTCTAAAAATCAGGTGACGTTTCTCCCAAACAGGGCAAAGAAATGGCTCCAGCCTCGAAGAGATTGCCTGAGGAGAAGAAAAAGAACTCCAGAATACACCTGAAAATACTCTAAAGTAGATATTGAAGTGATAATATTTCAAAATGGACATAAAGTCTGTGTCCTGTTAACTTCCAATAGGTATGGGCTAAGCTTTTACTGCAAACCACAACACCAGGACTCAGCTCCAAGGAATTCTTACAAAACAGACAGAAAGTCGTGAACTTGAGTTTCAAGGAAGAAAAAATTCCAGCTAGGAAACAGATAAAGCAGAATAGTCACTTGTAAAAAGGACATCCCAGGGTATCAAAAACAATTAACCCAAACTTCTGTAATTATGGCTGGAGGACATTTGCTCAAGGTAGTAAAAGAGAGAACAGAATTATGCTTTCAGGTCTGTGTTTTAGACCACAGAGCCACTGAGCGTCCAGCTGGAAGAAAAACAAAATGATGGAGCTGAGATACAGATGGAAAACGCCAGCCTCATCCATCTGCCCCTGTGATCAGTGCAAGTTTTGGCCTCCTCTAATGCCTGAGAAGTGTCAGCACAGGCTGAACCTGAAGCCTGAGTGATGTTTTTCTTGACAAGCTGTGTTAACATCTCCTCCTTTCAGACAGATTTAGTCGTGTTCCCAGGAACAGAGACGGCGCTGAAAGCCTGCAGGAGCTTTCTGTACCAGCCTACCCTTGAACTGGAACTGCTTTGTGGAAAGGCACCAGGACTTTCTCAGAAGCTGATGGCACATGGAGAACCCTCGACTGCTCACACAGAGATTGTCATAAAGACAGAGCAGTCACAGCGTTCCCTGTGTGGCTGTCTTGGTCATTGCTGATTTTTTTGCAGGAGTGTTTGTGTGTAAACTCTCAGTTTGTCACGCCAGACCTCTCCCCTCACCTGAGCTTTTGTGAGGGTGTCACCTGCAGAGCAAACTGTGCAGCATCCCTGGTAGAACCCAGCAGAGGGATAAACCTGGTTAAGGAAAGAAAGAGATTTTGTTTCCAAACAAATCCTTTGGAAAGAAGATATGATGGATGGGGAAAAAACCTCCCAAACCATCAGCAGGACTTTAGGAAAACACATATTTCAAAGTTTGCCAGAGTGTGGCAGTGGTCCTTTAGCAAAAGGAAACACAGTCAAGTTTCAGGCTTCACTTGGATGTCAGCTTGGAAGAGGACCCAGACAGCACCTCATAGGGCACACTCAGGATTCAAAACAATCTTCCAGACAGCATTTAAATAAAAACATGTTAAAACCCAAAAAATCGCTGCAAGACCTACAGTAGCTTGACCTGAGGTGTGACAGAAATGAATTGCTAATAAAACCTTCCAAGGAGGAGCAGTTTAAAGGATGCCTTTGACACTTTTCACAATGAAATAGTTTTCATAAACACCTCATACATCTCCCAGGCTGCTTTGGAAGTGCTGCTGCTGAGTGATTCCGCAGTCTTTAATGGATTGCAAACCCGCCCTGCCCCCTGCAACCACTGTTAATAATTAACAACTCAGTACCTTCCCAGGACCATCCCCTTCTTTGAAATATGCCTTGGAATGCACCACGTTGGAGTAATGGGCAGAGCAGAAAGCCACCAAGGGTTGGGTACCTCGCTGCCTTTTGGACCTGGGGGGAATTCCCATGGAAAATCTGCCTTGATTACAACTCCAGCTCAACTGCAAGGGCGCTGCTTTGGCAGCAGCCTCTGAAGCTGAGAGGCAAACACAAGCACAAGATCCATCCAAGGGCTCAGTTTGAAGCTGTGACCTTGGAAAAGTCTGGCCAGCTCCTGCCTCAGCCTGGAGGGACCTGGCGTGCTCCACTCACATGGATCGTGGGACAGGAGCCACTGCTGCTGGCACGTGGCCCAGGGATCTCTTTGCTGACCCCAATGATTCCTCTGGATTTTATCCAGAGATTGTTGCATGGAAGATGGAGAGAGGCTGAGATCTGGGAATGTTGGTGTCCCTTTGTCTGTGTGACTGCCCTAACCCCCGGGACATGGAGAAGGGAGGAGACGTAGAGAGATCCAACTGTTTGCAAAAGGGGCTGGAAATCAAGATAAAGAGTTTTTGGGAGAGTAAGACAGGGGATCAAAAAGCTCTTCTTGAAGCAGGGGAGTGGTGGGTAAGTGGTTCAGTTCTTCCAGGAGGAGCCCGTGGTGGAGGCCAGCTGTGAATAGGCTGCACTGTAACAGTGAGCACACTGAACCCAGTCTGGGTTATCTTATTTCTCCTTTTTGCCACTGCTCTCCAAAACTCACTGGTGGGCTGGTAGGTGTCATAGGGAAGGGGATGTGGCTTCCATGGTCACACAAAGAGCCCCATGTGTGCTCCCAAGAGGTGCTGTCACTGCCCAGGGAGTGTGTGAGGCAAAGGGGAGAGTGCTGAAGGCCCAGGGTCTCAGGCAAAGAGAAAGAATCGCTAAATTCAGAGCTGACTCCACACTCAGCCTGCTCATTTGAAGGTAAAGTGGTCACTAGATCCATGAATGGGATTTACAAGCACTTCTGGGTGTGTGCAGAGCCCTGAGTCAACGGGTTACTCTGCTGAGGGTATTTGCAAGTGGTTACCTTGGCTTTGGGGTGGGATATGCCTGGGAGAGACTCTGTGCCCATTTAAACAAGGCATTGACAGGTGGCATGACCTGAACCACCTCTTTTTTTAGGGTGAAAAAATCCAGTGGACAGCTTTCCTAAGAAGGAAATATCTGAAATGCTTCTGCTGGAACCCCTTGCCTTCCCAGATGGGAAGGACAGCATGTATCAGTCAGCACCTCACTCCCCCCTGGTGGGATCTGGGAGAGAACTGGAAAAGTAAAAGTAGAAAACTTGTGAGTTGAGGTGAAGACAGTTTAATAGGTAAAGCAAAAGCCACATTCACAAGCAAAGCAAATCCTGGAATCCATTCCCCACTTCCCCTGGGCAGGCAGGTGTTCAGCCATCCCCAAAAAAGCTGGGATCCATCACATTTAACAGCGACTTGGGGAGACAAACACCATCACCCCAAACACCCCACATTCCTTCTACTCCCATCTCCAGGCTCTGAATATGGTGTGGGACATCCCTGGGGTCACTTGGGGTCAGCTGTCCTGGCTGTGTCCCCTCCCAAATCCATGTGCACCCCCAGCCCACTCATCAGTGGGGTGGGGTGAGAGGCAGAAAAAGCCTTGGCACTGTGTAATTTCTTCTCAGCAATAACCAAAACATCCCTGAATTCTCAACACTGATTCCAGCACAAATCCAAACCACAGCCCCACACCAGCTACTGCAAAGAAAATTAACCCTACCCCAGCCAAACCCAGCACAAGCAGAGGTTCCTTTATCACGCCCTTTTATTGCAGTGATCCGAGTTCAGCTGTGAGGAGGACAGTAAGGAAAAGGTCTGGACTTCCAAAATAGAGACATCTGGACCTGCAGTGCCTGGCATTTTAGGAAAGAGAACATGAAACCACAGTACTTGAAAAAGCAAGTGGTGAGAAGGGCAGCGGTGTGAGAAAAAAATGTGCTTGAGTGTCTCTTGGTTTTGAGGAATGAGAGTCTGATTCTCCTGCCAGCTGCAGCCAGAGCTCCCTCAATTGTTTATTCTGAGCTTTACCTCCATGGATTAAGCTGTACTGCTTCTCTCTTGCAGGTGGCCAGGCACGGAGCCTCATGGATCTTCCCTGGTGTTGGTGGAGGCATTGGAATGGCAATCACAGCATTTATGTGACTTAACAAGTTTGCCAACCCAAACGTGAGCAGCACAACCCAGGGCCAAGGAAAGCTGCACCTCGAGGGCTGTGTCCAGTTCTGGGTCCTGCAGGAGAGCCCTGGAGGGGCTGGAGCGTGTCCAGGGCAGGGAACGGAGCTGGGAAGGGGCTGGAGCCCCAGGAGGGGCTGAGGGAGCTGGGAAAGGGGCTCAGCCTGGAGAAAAGGAGGCTCAGGGGGCCCTTGTGGCTCTGCACAACTCCCTGACAGGAGGGGGCTCAGGGGGGGTCGGGCTCTGCTCCCAGGGCACAGGGACAGGAGGAGAGGGAACGGCCTCAGGCTGGGCCAGGGGAGGCTCAGGGTGGACACCAGGAAGGATTTCTTCACAAAAAGGATGGTCAGGCCTTGGAATGAGCTGACCAGGGAGGTGGAGTCGTCCCCATCCCTGGAGGTGTCCTAGGAAGGCCTGGACGTGACAGTGCTCTGGGCTGGGGACAAGGTGGGGATCAAAGTTTGGATGTGATGGTCTTGGGGACCTTTTCCAACCTCAATTTTCCAGCCTTAACCTGTGATTCTGTGATTCTGTGAAGGTGCCTCACGGTGTCACCCCCCCATGCTCCATGGTCACTGCGGTCCGTGAGTGTGGCTGAGAGCTGAGCTGTGATGGGAAATACCTCTCTGTGCCCTTTCGGGCCGATCGAGCACGCTGCGAACACGAGCCGTGTCTGAACATAGATGGCGCAGCAGTTTAACTAATCCCTGCTAATCCCAGTGCTGTGCGTCCCAAACTCTGCGAGCTGCTCTCCTTGGACTCCGTGTCTGCACAGGCACAGCTGCCCCGGTTCGAAGAGTGGCAAGGTCACCTCTAAATCCACAGCAGGTCCAGCCAGAACTGTGTCTGACCGTGCCCTGGGACCTGAGGCTCTGCCTGACCACAAGCCTGTCCATCCATCCATCCCGCTCCTGCAGACACGGCAGTGAAATAAGTGTTTAACATCCAGAGAGAGGTTGCCAGAGCCCTCAAAACCTTCTCATTCCTCACGGCAATTAAGGGATTTTGCCTTCATACTCACCCTGTGATAGGGAAAGCATGCATTCTCCTTTTACCCACTGTAAACAGATCTACGGGATTAAGTGACTGTAACAAGGTCACGCAGGAAGCTGTGGTTGGACTGGGAATTTTGGTGTGGGTCTGGCAGCCCTGTCATGGGCAGACTGCCTGCCCCAACAAATAAGCAAATTTGCATCTTCTAAGTGCCTATCACTTACTGAGCTCGGGGATTTGCATTGCTGTCTCAGGTTCCTGATATCTATTATTAGGTCTATTATATATTTCTGTGTGTTGAATTTGTCATAATAAGAGATAATAAAAGATATAAAGAGATGATGTTGCATCCCCAGACACTATTTCAATGTGACTGTGCAGCAAGGGTTCGAAAACTGTGCTTAAACCAGACTATTATTTTAATATCTCTATTTTAGCAAGCTCTAAAATCCAAAACGGAGCTATAACTAGAGCTGCTCACAGTACATACCTGCATCGAGTCTCACTGGAAATGAATTGGGAGAAAATTGGGTAGGAACACGGCTGAACGAGCAGGGAGATAACACTGTTGGGTAATCCCATGGTGATTTCCTTCCATTTGGTGGATGTGCGTTCCTTCGGCTGGTGCGTGTGTCAACACTGGGTATTTCACAACGCGGTTCTTCACCGGGGTGCGTGCAGATCGTTCTCCGCTGATAGCGACACCAGGGGTTTGTTTGCCTGCTCAGGTTGTTTGGAGAGTGTCTCATTTGAAGGAGGAAGAGGATGCCACAAGCTCCCACTTGTTGACCAGGTAGAAAATGTAACTCTGCCGAGGTGGGGCATGGCAGGAAGGAGCGAGGGGCACGCTGATCGCTCACGCTGATCGCCCATCCCAAGGTTTACCCTTTATCTGAGGGGCATTCATTCTGCAAGTCATTCCTCTTCCCCTAAGAAAAAAAAGAGAAATTTCCTCTTTAGTGGTATTTAACTCTTAAGATTCTCCACAATTTTTAATGGGAAATATCCAGGAAAATTTACCCATCTTACCAGGTTAATCAGGATGGTCTCATTGCACACCAGACGTCCCTTCTGATGCAAAAGCAGAATGGACAGTGAAACATGTTTTCTTTCTTACTTTTAACAACAATTTTCTTCCTTTGCCACCTCTGATTTCATTACTGTGGCTGCTGTCCTGATTTCAGAGGGAATTTTCAGCTGAGGTCTTTCACAACTGGTTAAAATGTTTTGCTAAAAAAAGTGTGCAAAACAAATCCCAAGGGGAAAGCCAGACCCATCCTAAACAAACTTTGCCGAACAGGAGATTAGATTTGAAGTAGTAACAGAGTTTATAATAGAGAGTATTTGCTCTAAGGGTTGCCAAGGATAAGTCATTTCAGGAAGGAGAAAAACTCACTAGGTAGTGCAATGAATAGAGGAGATCTTGGGAATATGGGAAGAAAAGGAAACCACCATGAAATGAAGCTGAACAAAGAAAGGGAACAAGTATAGGAAAACAGGCTAACAACTGTGATAGAGAGCTGGGTAAAGAGTATTAAACCAAAAATCCACTCATATTTGTGCATATAATTAAGGAAATTTGCTGATCTGTTCTTGCCTTGCATTTGCATGTGCCAATCATGGGTGTTTGGCCAGCTGAGCCACAATGCCACCGAAACTGCAGGTACCAGTATCTGCAAAAACAGATGGAAAAATCAGTGTTAATATTAGCACTGGATTGACTTGCCTTTTCCTCCAGCCAGGAAATGGAAACAATGGCACACAACTTTATGTGACCAACAAAACTTCGTTGCCAACAGCAAATGGTCCCAGGGAACCGTTTGAGAACAATTGATGGATGCTAACTGGGAGATTGCATCACTTTGAGTCACGAAAGCGTCAATGGAAATAGACCTGTTGTTGGTTATTCCAAGGATAGAAAGCCATGGTGTCACTGGATAAGCTGATATAAACAGGCAAACCCCTTCAGCTGGGGGGAAGTGGGGTTAATGGTGATGTGGAGGGAAGAAAAATCAGGATTTCAAGTATGCTGTAAAGGCAAAATGATTGATGGGGGGAGGAAACGAGGGAGTTTGGAAATCTGATAAGAAAACTGGCATCACACCTCTGGCTGTGCTCTTTATAACTGCAGAAGTGCTCAGGAATTGGATAGCCTGTTGCTTCACCGGTGTTAGGACATCTGGCCTGCCCCTTCCTCCCTCATGGATGAACTTTTCATGGTGTTTACTCTTTTCCAGCAGTGCTGCACCACTGCATGGTTTTCTCTGCCTCCTCAGACGATGGGTGACTAAAGATAGGAACTCTTTCCTACGCAGTTCCTTGGCAGCTGGCAGTAAATGACCCCTGTCCCTGCAGATGTATTTTTGGTTCAGTTATTCCGTCATTTGTGTTTCGCTAATCCTAAGTCCTATTATCTCCCAGGCTCCTGCTCCCTTCACCTGTGCAGTGACTGTGACTGCCCGGGGTTTCCCTCATTCCAAGAGTTTGCCACGACCTGAATTCTTAGAGGGCTCTTGTGCTTTTTTCCCTCCCTCCTCACTCCACTACTTTAATTTCTGTGTATTTCCATTGGATTTCTAAGGCCTTTGAGAAACCCTTCTCTGTGATCTGCCCTGCCAGCCCTGCTTTGGAGGTGGGGGACAGAAATGCTGCTCCTGAAGTGTTTTTTGGATTGATTCTCAATGAAAGCTTCAAGAACACCTGGCAAGTGTAGCCAAAATAGTGCTGTTTATTGGTGGGGCAGTGCATACCAGCAAAACACGCGCAGCACCTCCCGCTGGTGGCTGGAAAAAGGAAAAGCACTTTGATGAAGTATTAAAAGGTTGGTTTACTTTTACAGATTCCAAAAAAAACCCCCTCTCTGCAGCCAGAAACTAAAATACCACTCTGTCCACAATGGCAGGATTGAGTCTGTTTGACTTCAGGCGCTCTGGGTCACACCATCCTCCTTCTCTTGACTATATAGGGAATTTGGTCAGCTAACCTTGGTCTTGAATCACACCCACAGCAGATGACTAATGCTGCCCTAAACAGAGATTTGTAGTATAAACTCTCATCTTTTCCACGGAATGGACCGAGTGCCTTTCTCTTGGCAATGAGGTGCTGGCCCTACCCAGAGCTGTAACTCAGGTGACCTTGGCCAGGCCAGTGTCTCCTCCCTCTCATCCCTGCCACTGCAGGGGAAATGGCCAGGCAAGGAAAGCTCTCCTGGTCTGGGACAGGGCACAGCTGCAATCCCAACCACTTCTCTCCGTGGGTTATTTACTGCTACTCTCCCTGCTCAGTGGCTTCCCAGGTGGATGGTGCTTGTGGAGGCGGGCTGCAGCATGCTCCTGTGGTTTTTTGGGAGACCAAATGGTGTAAAGCAGGAGCTCCATCCAGCTGGAGAGGCTGGAGATGGGATGAGAAGGCCTTCAGAGCTCTCTGAGGCTTCCCCCTGACCTCTGGACAGTGCCACCTTAGCCAGGTTTTACCCCAGGTTCCTTCAACATCCACCTCATAGTCTCCCTTTTTCTTGCATCCAGATCTTTTACTTATTTGTCCAGTTTTCCATAAATAGCTTAATGCTTGTGGAGTCCCAGCCTTGGAGGGGGGAGAATGAACAGAGCCCTGGCAGAGCACTCACCACCCCTTTTCAAGCTCTGAGTGCAATTTTTAGAGAGGAACCAGGTGGGAAAAGGGATAATGGATGGGCAGCACAGCTGAGGTGCCCACTCAGTGCTGAGGCTGCCCAGGGGGAGGTATTTGAGGTGCCCAGTCAGCAAAGATCCCTGAGCAGCCAAGGGCATCTCCCAGTCACTTCTGGCCCACTTCCCCAGTTAATCTCTTTTCCAGCAGTGCTGTCACACCTTCCCATTCCCCTTTCTCCCAGCCACCCGAGTTTTCCAGCTCTTTGTGATGAGGATGTAATTATTCAAATTGCTCTCCACAGTTACAGGCAGGCTGTAAAACCAATAACTTGAACCAGTGCCCTAGCCTAGATAATGTGCCCTGGAATCTGCAACCCTGAACTCCAGCACAGGTAAATTTGTAGCTGGCATAGATCTGCCACCAAATTTCTGCTGATCCACCAGAACTCCTGAAAAACTTTCTAGTGCAGTTGGGTGTATTATCTCTTGTTTTGTTCTCATGGACAGGGCTGCAGCCATGTATCCAAAACCTGTGTCTGACCCCTGGGTGGGAGCTACAGGAGAGTGATGTGAGGAAGGGTGGGATTGTTGCTCATTAAAAAAATAAAAAGTCCCTTGAACATACGTTCAAACCAAGCTTTTGAATTGAAAAAGCGTGAAGACAAAAAAGAAAAAACCTAGAAAGCCATGGAACTGTGGCCTGTTCAGAGTTTCCAGCTGCAAAGTGCTTGGAATTCTGAGCCTGGCAGGGAAGCTTTGGTGCTGCTGGAGGGCACACCTTGTTCCAGCTGGGCTCTGCTCACCTCTGCCAGCCCAGCTGCCAGGGGGTTGACCAGGAATGGCAGCTTAGGTCTATCGCCAGCTTGTATAAATGCTGTTCCCGACAGAAAAACAATGAAATTGTTCTTTTTTCCCCCACCTGGGAGCCATTAGGGAAAGTCAGAGCACTCCTTTTACAGCCGGGCTTCCCCTTGAGGGCCACCTGCCTTATCAGCACAGCTCTGCCAAGGGCTGGAGATGCTCAGGGTTTGGTGTTTGAGATCACAGAGCTCAGAAATCAATGAGAGTGTGTAAGAAGAGGCGGGACAGCAGCTGCGGCTTTCCTCTCGTTTCATTGAGTCAGCTGGTACTTTACCCTTAGGCAATGTCAATTAAAAACTCAAACGGGCAGGCAACTCAAGGTGCAAAACCCCATTTATTCTGTGGAACAGCAAGCAAAGACCTGGCTTTTTTGGGCTAGATCCACTTGAGGCAGGGCTGGAGGAGCACAGGGCTGGAGGTGGGGTGGTTGTAAATCCCCTCTCCTGCCCCTCACGGCAGCGAAACCACCCACGAGCTCTGCAAAGTCCTCTCCCATTTTTCACACTCACCGTTGTACAAAGCTGAGCTCCACCACTTCCAGCCCAGCCGGCGGAGAAGGTCGGGGCCGCTCTCGAAAGCTGGGTGTTTCCACACCATGGGTTGTGAAAAAGCAGCCCTAACCCAAGTCCCCTGCAGGAAATGTTTCTTACTCATGCTCTGCTCACAAGTGGCTCTGCCCCGGCAGCCAAGCTCATGGAGAGCAAACACCTCTGCCAGCAGCAGGGATGGGCTCCAGGTGTGAGAGGGTCCGTGGGTTATGAGCAAACACAGCGCCCTCATAAAGGGAAAGGAGCTCAGGAGCTAGCAGGCTCAGCCCTGTGGTCCCAGACAAGCTGCTTTCACTTTGTTTCAGTCTTCCCACCCAAGAAAAGAGAATAATATTTGCTCACCTCCCTCGCCGGGCTGTTGGGAGACGGCAATGAATGTCTGCACAGTGCTGCAAACATAGAAGGTGTCAGAGAAATGTGGAGCCTTTAGGTTCCAAGCAGCTTATTTGAACATTGCAGGAAAGGGAAATGGGGTGCTCAGACACTTGTGGGGCGAGCAGGACAGGTTTATTGCAGGCAGGAATGTTTAAACTCGCAAATACAGGGGGTGCCAAAATGTGTTTATGAGGAGGTGATGGACTGCAGGCACTCCATAAAGCACAGCCCTGCTGACCAGTGGCACTGGCTGGCGAGGTGCATGGCTAACCTGAGTGGAGTGTCACTTCTGTCACCCGGCCAGCACGGTGAGCTGGGTCACGGGATGGTCAGGCTGGTGCTGGCTGGGGCTGAGGGAGTGTGGCAAGGAGGCTGATGTGCCCTGGGAGTCACCTCTGCACAGAGCCAGGGCAGAAAAGCGGGTGCCACAAGCCCTTGCCTGCAGCCACTCGTTATCAGGGACATGTGAGAGGTGTTTGTGCTCCCGCAGGGCTGGTGAGGGCTGTGAGTGCCACTGCCTCACCAGCCAACACCCTGCGGAGCTGGCACTGCTCCTGTGGGACGTGCTGGCTGCTGGGCTGAGCCCCCAGCCTGCCCTGAGTGAGAGGAGGGGGACAGGAGCCATCCCCCTGTCCTGCTTTCCCTGGCAGATCTCTGTGGGCTCACTGTCCCAGCACACTCACAGCCTGAAGTGGCAGAATTCCGTCCAGGGTGTTCCCCAGGGTACCCAGCTTGGACATGGCCATGTGCACCTTCTTCCACAAGTTTTGTGGTGGTCACAGGGGTTTCATGGGGTGGGTGACACTCTTTGCAAGCCCAACAGCTTTGTCCTCAGCCACTGCAGCTCTCCTAAAAGGGCAGAAAATACTCTGTGGGAGGGGAGATGCCATGATGGAGGCATCAGGATGCACCGAGTCAGGCACTCAGGGGACAGGGAGAAGTCTGGGTTGGGGCTGTGACAGAGCCCTTCCCTGGGCTCAGGGACGAGCAGGAGCTGTTCCCCAGCAGGGCCTGGCAGCCACAACCTCCCCATAGCAACTGAGACAAACAAACCCCGGGGCTGCAGCAGAGCGATGACTGAAAGGAAAGGGTAAGGGAACAGCCAAACTATTTTTACATTTCCGAACTACGCAGCAGCTATTTTTTCCTTTTCCGTGCTGAATGGTCATGGTGGTGTGCTGTGCTTGATGGGTGAGAGCCCCCCTCCTTCCCCTGCTTGCTCTTAGCTGAAGTCCCAGCTATTTGTCTGAGAAGCTTCACGTTTATGGGTCTCTGGCACACGTACAGGATTTGTTTCCCCACATTAATTAATTGTGTGAGCGTGCACACCCCAACATCTGCCTGGCAGAGCTGGGGCATGCATAGAGTGAGTGTGGGCACCCTCTCTGGGTTGCTGCATCCCTCCAAGGGCTGGGGACAGCCTGCCAAGCCCCCAGGCTGCAGAGAAAATCTCAGACGTTTCTGCTCCTTAAGTGCCTTGGAGGCTTCTCCCAGTGGCCAAGCTTGGGCACGGGCAGTGGGGGTGGCAGAGGGGACAAGGGGCACTGATGGCCTGGGTTGAGTGGCAAGAGCTGGGTAGGAAATCTCTCCTCTCCGCAGGAGTCCTGGAAGTGTGGGAATGTTCCCTTTGGGAAATGAGGACCCTCTGCGGCTCTTTATGAAGTGTGAGAAGGGATGAGAACATTCTCCTTTCACAGCTAGCTAGGGGCAGGGGTTGGACCAGGCTCTGGTGGCTGAGGGCTCCCAGGTGGGGGTGGATTTGACTCACCTGCCTGGGCTGCCTCCATCACCCAAGGCTCCCTTTACTGGCAGCAGGAGAAATGGGTGTGTGTTGGGCATGAGTCAACTGGCCTAATTTTGCTTTCTGTCTTAGGGTAAGGTGAATTCCTCTGGATTTTCCTCCTCCTTTCTGTTGGCTGCTGAGGGACATTAACTCAGATAAATTGAGCCTCCAGTGGGCTGGTGAAGGGCCATCCCAAGTTAGTGTTATCTGCCCATGTGCCCTCCCCTAGCCTGGGCAAACAAAACCCCTGTTAGATTTACCCACGCTGCAAAGAAGCCTGTAGGCATCCCTGAGTTGTGACAACTTATTTTTTATTTCAGTGTGAAGAGAGGACAAATCAGTGGCTCAGAAACCAAAGGCCAGCTGTGAGGAAGCCAATGCTGCCATGCTTCCTCCTATTAATCTGATTTTTCTGTTAAAAGGTTCTTTGAGCGTTTTGGCGGAAAGAGTTTCACAGCAAATCGCAATGACACAGAGGGAATTGGAGGAATGACTTCAGAGGGAGCTGTCTTTTTTCTGCCTTCGTTTGCTTTTACTTTTCCACTAGATTTTCACATCAGGCTGGAAGCCAGAGTGCAGAGATGAGGGTCTCCAGGATTCCTGGAGCTGCAGCTGCAGTTTGTTATCGGATGGGCTTGAGTTAGGACACCACCTTGTCAGGTAGCACGCAGACAGTTCCTATCCCAATTCATCACTAAAGCAGCAGCAGTTGCTGGTGGTGATCACACATTTGATGTTTTCCTCCTGGAAGCTCCTGGAGACTGGGCAGCAACAGTGAGCAGCCACCGGGGCCAGAGGTGAAGCCCTGACCTGGAAAGGACCCTTTGTAGGGTGGTGATTTATGGCCAAGTTCTACAGCCATCACTGGAGGACGTCACAGCAGCTCCTGCCACAGTCATCTTGCAGAAATCTCTCTTCTTACTGGAAATTTGTTGTTTAAGGAGATGCTGATCAAACCAGCGCTCCTGTCTGGGCTCAGAACACGCTTGGAGGTCAAGTTTCAGCATGCAGCGTGGTACGTGCTAACAGGTAACCGAATGAATGAATCAAAGGGAAAATTAATGAGGTTTCAAACCTGGAGACGAGTCAGAGCCGCTTCTTTACACCTAAACGCAAATTTGGCTTAACCCCCCCACCCCTGTGTTTTTGGCAGGGGTTACAGCTGCTGGCTCAGTCAAGCAAGCGGGTAAAGCACTCTGTGTTCCTGCCTGGTGGCACAGACACATCAGCTGAGACACCCACGGCCTGGTGCTGTTTGGAGGAAGGGCTCGGTTCTGTTTGGGTGGGTATGTGTAGGAAATAAAGGAACAATAACCCCATTCTTCACTCGCCCCGTAAATCAGCCCTTTGTTCTCTCCTCCTTGATGTGCTGGAGGAAAGTCACTGCAAGTGCCATTGTTTTCCCGGAGTGTTTCTGAAGGGCTTCAGTGTGTTCCGTTCCTCTGCTTAATTCAACAGATCTACTTGTGTTCAGAATGTTTCAGATGAAACATTCAAGGAGAAAGCCAAGATGTTAATTCTGTGTCCCCGCTTGCATTAGCAACCACCTCTGGAAGGTTTCGAGGCTCGTTTGTTTGCATAGCAAGAGGTGTCTGAGAATGGTTGGTTAATGACTTCAACCTAGAGAGTCTATAAAGAGGTGGAGGTGGTTGGATGGGGAAAACCATCTGTTTTATCCCTGTTACTCTCTGCTTTGCAGGCCGGGCTGGGGCAGTGCCCGCGCTCCCCTGGCACCGTTCAGCTGACCTGCACCATCCCTGCAGGCTGTAATTAAGCAGCTCCTAATTTCAGCAGAAGACTGGCACAGAAGTGGAAAGGGTGGTCCTGCTGAAAAGCTCACAGCCACGCTAATATTCTCGAAGGGAATTTTTTTTTTTTTTT
>VZTJ01005910.1:427388-463003 GCA_013397795.1 Orthonyx spaldingii
AAAAAAAAAAAAAAAAAAAAAAAAAAGAATGCTGCACAAGGAAAAACGCCTTTCCTGCCAAACCTGGCGGGTCGAGACACTCAGCGTTTGTGAGTCCACGGGAAAAAATTTCTAAAAATGGTTTATATTTCTATTATCACCACTGTGCACCTGTAGGGCTCTGTGGAACCACAGCAATGCAACCAGACAGATGGGAAACAACTTCTGAGCCTCTTGCAGGTGACTCAGTGGTGAACGGGAAAAATCTGTTGTGCTCAAAATTTGCCGTGGAAAAAGCCCAAGGACAGCATGCAAAATAAAAGCATTCAGGAGCTTTACTACTCCCAGTTCTTTCAATAGGGTTTTTTTTAAAGACCTTGCTGTAGTCAGATTTTTTTTTTCTTCAGTATAAAGTGGTTTGGACGTGCCTTTGAAATCTCACTTTTATATTCTGTGTGCTAATTTATACTCAGAAACCTGAGTCCACACTCTGCAATCCTCTGCAGGCAGGGTGTGGAGTGCAGGCTTGCAAATGCCTTCAACCGTCTTTTGAAACCAGAGAAAAAGTGGGAGCTTCAAAGCTCCCTGTTTTATCTCTTATATTATTGATGGATAGCACTGACGAAGAGTCAGCTAGGAAAAGGGAAAGGATTGAAAAAGACTTGTTGTATCACCTGGTCCAGATATTAAGACTAGGTGGATTATTTGACTCCATGATCCCGTAAGAAGCCTTTTCCAAAATGTGTTTTTCCCAGCGATTTAAACATTTCATCTAATTTACAGCCTAAATAAATCGATGGCCAGTGTGTATCCCTATGTTCTTATGAGGAAATTATCCCGACAGCTCTTCCCAAGTGTCTGTGCCCAGCACACTTTTAGAGAACACCTGACTTATGGAATTATAGGATCACAGAATATCCTGAGTTGGAAGGAACCCACAGAGATCAGAGTCCAACTCCTGTCCCTGCACAGACCCCCCAAACCCCAGCCTGTGCATCCCTGGCAGCGGTGTCCAAACACTCCTGGAGCTCTGGCAGCCTCTGCCCATTCCCTGGGGAACCTGGGCAGTGCCCAGCACCCCTGGGGGAAGAACCTTTCCCTGATCTCCAACCTAAACCTCCTCTGAAACAGCTTCATGCCTTTCCCTCAGATCCTCTTTTGATTTTTTTATTCTGTTCTTTTCCCAAGGCAAAGCTTTTAGCGAAACTATTCTGGTAATGCAGCCTTTTTTCTTCTGATTATCTCATCCCTCCCTATTTTGTGCCCCTTGGGAATTCATGCTGGGAACTGGAAGCAAGAATTGTACCTGTAGTTGCAAAGGAAATCTGACCAAAATCTTCTACAGTGGCATCACTTCAGCCCTTCCTGAGGGATCCCTAACAGAGGCACCTCTTTGGAAGCATTTTAAGGCTGAAGTTTCCCCTCCACATCTGAATCATTTTGTCACTCCTAACTGCCCTTTCCTCAGGGAAGAAAGCTCTGTTGCTGCCAGGTGATGAATTCATTGCTTGCAGAAAAAAAAAAAAAAAAAAAAAAAAAAACAAAACAGTAGTTCCCAAATGTGTGACCTTGTGCTACTGAATTTCCTCCCTTTTCTCCTGCTTTGGATGATGAAGCCTTACTGTAACATGCCCTAACCCTCTGAATTGAAGCTGCTTCCCAGTTTTGTGTCATCAGCAAGTTTTATTAGCACACACTGACGTTCTGAGCCAAGGGTATGAGGAAAATTATTGAGTCAGATCAGCCTTGGAAACGGTCCTGGGGAAGGAGCCTCTTGCTCTGACTCTTCTCCCCACTGCCTGAAGCCCCATCCCTTTAATTTTGCCCATCCTCCTTCTCCAGGTAAACCCATACCTTGCCCTGCAGCGGTTTTGGAACTGAGAGAGGAAAAGTTTTTATCGCAGATCTGATATCTGGAAAATCAGATCCCAGGTTTGACAAGAGCAATCTGCCCCGTGGTGAACCTGCCTTGCACCTTGCCACATCCCCCTCGGCGCCTTCAGCTGCGTGTTTTATTTCTTCTTTTAAAATATGTGCAGAGGAACTGCTTGCAAGGAGATGAGTCCAGCAGGCTCACAGCTGGACATGGGTGTATTTTCACCTGGGGAACAGCCCGGGTATGAGCTTACCCCTTATCAGCACCAGTTTATGTTTATTATTTACATTCTTTTGACTCCAACAATGAGACAATGAAAATAAAACTCAGTGTGTACTCTCAAAATTCTCTACTTCTGGCAAAAAACGAAGAACAAAGAGGTTTTTCTTTAATTTTTTTTTCCCATTAGTTTTTCCTCGTTACTAAAACAAAAAAAAAAACTTGACCTAAACTGTAGTTTCTTCTGTGAAATTGTTCAACATCTCTCCAGTCCAAAGCATCAAAACACTTACCTGAGGACCCCCCACCAGCTACACATGAGTCTGGGCACTGGGCCCGAACCCTAAAAAGAGTGAACCTGACTAAACCACATCCAAAGAAAGATTTCTGTAGCTTATCAACTCTTCAAAACAACAAAAAATTCCATTTATTTAATATCATTCAGTTTTTCATACTTATAAACACTTTACTTGTAAAATAAACAGGTTTTTTCCACTCTTCTAAAAAAAAAAAAAAACCTACTAAAATCTACTCTTCTAAAAAAAACTCCTTTAAAAGTCCCCTCTCCAAATCTACCCTAAACCAGTACAGGTCACACAGAGATCCTGCCCTGCAGCTGCATAAATCACCTTTTCCCTGCCCTCCAGAGAGGACTGCTGTTGTTTAATGATGCAGCTCCATCCCTGGCTAGCTGGGCATGCTCGGAATTCCTGTGGGATCAGAACCACGGTTTCAGCAGTGCTTGTACAAACTGTGCTTCTCTGGTGCCTGAAACGCCACAAACTGCACCATTTCCCCCCTCATTGATAGGAGTCTTCTGGGAAAACTTCAGGTCAGAGATGATATTTTTCCTTTTAAGAACAAGCACGAGATGAGTGACTGCCAGTTTTTCCCCCTGAACAGAGAACCACCACTTTTTCAGGTAGCACCCAGCACGGTGTTTCATTTCTGTATCAGTTTCCAAACAACCCATCAAGTGAGGAACCCGAAGGAATTTTCTTCCACAATTCTTTCGATTTAAATAAAAACCCAAACAAACAAACAAACAAACAAACCAACCAACCCCAACCTCCAGATTTCACTGTAACATGTTAGGGACAGACAAGCACATCGCAGGACATGACACAAGATTTCACACGGCAGCATCTCTCACCCCAACAGGGGCACCAGTCTCCTTCCAGCAGCACCACACCCAGCTTGATGTTTTTGAAAGATTTCACCTTTCCCGGATGCGTTTTCCAGAGTGCAGGCACACACAAATGGTTTGGTCATTTCCTAAATTACCGGCGTCGCGCTGTTGCTCGGTGACAGTCGCAGGTTGTTTGTGTGCAGCAGCAGACGCAGAACAGACCCCGGGACACAAGTCCCTGAGTGTCCCCATGGCTGCTCCAGCAAATTCCCTGGCACACGGAGATCAAAGGGAGGTTTGGAGCTGGTGGGTCTTGTATTTTCCATCCCATCTCCACAGCACTACCCTGGACAGATGGCGTGGTTGGAGCCCTCCTTCTGAGCAGGGATTTCATCTGGATGCTCAGAGGGATGGAACAGCTCTGCTGGGAGGAAAGGCTGGGAGAGCTGGCATTGTTCAGCCTGGAGAGGAGAAGCTCTGGGGTGACCTCAGTGTGGCCTTGCAGGGCCTGAAGGAGCCCCAGGAAACATGGAGAGAGACAATTTCCAAGGGCTGGAGGGACAGGACCCAGGGAATGGCTTCCCAGTGCCAGAGGGCAGGGCTGGATGGGATACTGGGAAGGAATTGTTCCCTGGGAGGGTGGGGAGGCCCTGGCACAGGGTGCCCAGAGAAGCTGTGGCTGCCCCTGGATCCCTGGCAGTGCCCAAGGCCAGGTTGGACACTGGGGCTTGGAGCAGCCTGGGACAGTGGGAGGTGTCCCTGCCATGGCAGGAGTGGCACTGGATGCTCACAGCCCTGTTTGATTCCAGTTAGGAAAAAGGACAGAGGAGCACACATGATAAAATCATCAGGTCTAAGTGGCTGCATCACACAAGTCCAAAATAATTTCCAAATACTCAAACCAGTCAGGAATGAAGAGAAGTTGGAAAAGCTGTTTATGTCAATGGAACAGGAGTATCAACAGTTACATTTTTGGAGAAGCAGAAAATAAACACTCTGCTCATATTACTTCTAATTTGCTGATTTTTGTTATAAACCTGTCATACACAAAGAAGTTTAGTACATACACAGTCCTTTTATTGCCACATTTGGGCCACATAAAATAGCATTTACCTCGTGGTAAGGATGTAGCACACTTTCCAAAGGAACACACCCATGTCTACACTCAGCATCTCCCTCTCCTTGTGTCTCCATTGCCAGGTTATTTATGAGTATGTGTTACATTATCTGTGTGTTCTGGTGGTAGAAATGAGTGAAAATGGCTTTATCTAGTAGTTGGTAATTAAAAGTGAGCCTTCTTTTCGGAGAAGGAGGCTCCCCTGGAGCATCATTACTTAATTTTTTAAGATGCTGCTAGGAAAGGGTCAGTGAGACAACGCAGCAGCTGTTGCTCACAGCAGCCTGAACATTTTTAGGGCACCCTGAAAGTTGGATGTAGCCTTTATCCCTGCTCCCTAAAGCCAGAAGAACTCCCCACTGGCTGCTGCAGCTGTCAGGCATTAACCTACTGTTCTCAAGTCTCTGAAATGAAATCCAGTGAGTGGGATCAGGAGAACTTTCCATGATCTTCTTCTACCTGGAAACTTCATCCCTTGTGACTCCAAGCCCTTGGATGGTGAGGATGGCGTGAGGTGTGATGGGAATGATATGGGAATTATTTATCCCATTCTGCTCTGGGATTGTTCACCAAGTCAGCATCAAAGGAAGCTCACAGCTATTCATTTGTGACATGGGCAAGATGAGGGACTTGTAATAAAAAGATACACAGAATATTCACAGCAACTCTTTAGAGTGGTCACTTCTTATTCCCGGTAATATCCCAAATCCAGGGAAAGGGGCAACTTCCTGCAAAATAAATCACGGGTTGTGCAGCAGTGTGTGGAGTCACTCTTTGTCTGCAGATGTTCTGGAGAGCAGATTTCAATCAAGGAGTAAAATGCAAATGTGATCCTGAAAAATTACTTTTCATAGTACAGGAGACCATGGATTTGGATAGCACAAGCACAGGTAGCCTGTAATTCAAAAATGCTGAAGTTAAGCATTGAGAAAACCTCAGAGAAGGTGTCACGGAGCTGGAACAGGAGCAGGCTCAGCAGGCAGACACCATCTGAGGACATTGCACAAGGTGTGAAACAAGAGGTGGCACCTGAGCAGTCATGAGAGGCACCAAAGGAGGAGGAGTGCACTCAGCCTTCCGAGCCTGCTGACTCTCTGAACATCAACTTTACCCACACCTAGGACAAATTTAGTGTCTGTTGCTCACTCACCTGCTCCTTGCTGGGCATGGAGGATCCTCCTACTGCACTTTCTGCTTGCCAGGAGCTTGGCACAGCAGCTCTGAGTTAAATCCATGCCTAAATTAATCCATCATTGATGCACTGCAGCTGTTACCATTCCAGACCCAAAAGAAAGGAGTTTTAGGAGCTTGCCTTTGTGCGAGGTGAAATTAGAACTGGTGTTTCTGAAATTTGGGGGTCCAGGGGTGGAGTGCTGTGGGCAGTATTACATCAAATAAGTTCTTTAAACACTTATTCACTCAAGAGGCGTTGGGGATGGATATTTCTGGGTTTGATTCTGACCTGTTGGAAGGGGTTTTTGGGGGTATAGTTGCTTTTTTAAAGTCTGAGCATAGGCCTTTCCATTGGGCTCACTGAATGTGAGCCTGTTGAATAATTGTGCTGCTGAGAAACAAATAATTTGCTTTGCTGTTTCATTCTGCAGATGAATTCCAGTATTTACCCTGCATTGCTGCTGAAACAGAATATTCATGCGACAATTTCAAAAGGAAAGAGGGTAGATTTAGATTAGAAATTAGGAAGAAATTCTTTACTGTGGGGGTGGTCAGGCCCTGGAACAAGCTGTCCAGGGAAATTGTGGATTCCCCATCCATGAAAGTGTTCAAGGTCAGGCTGGGTGGAGCTTGGAGCACCCTGGGATAGTGGAAGGTGTCCCTACCCATGGCAGGGAGTGAAATGAGAGGATTTTTAAGGCCTCTTCCAGCCCAAACCATTCTATGATATGTTTCTATGAATTTCTTTTTCGGAAAAGCTTAATGCATTTATGTGATTGAGCGCTGGAAGTAATAAATCAGGTCTGTATTTGAGTTTTCAGAGCTTGAATATTGCAAAGTACTGACTGTAGTAGGTTTCATTATCTGGCTGAGAAGTCCTAAAAAAAACCCCAAAAACAACAACAACAAAAACAAACAAACAAACAAAAAAAACCAACCAAAAAAAACAAAAACAAAAAAACCCAGCAGAAAACAGCAGAAAACAAGTCTGACTTGAACATCTGGAGGACAGGAGCAGGAAAACAAATGAAAAGGCCTGCTGTATTCTGTGCCAGGAGGATTTGCAATCCAGAAAGAGATGCAAATGACTAAGGCTGAGTGATCTACTTTCTGTAAGCAATCAGCGTGACAGACTTAACCCCTTTTCTTGTTTGCAAATTATCCTGGAGTAAGCGCTGCTGCCGCTGCTTACAGATGTGCTTGCTATTTGCATGCACTTTGTGAATAAACCCCTGCTCGGGGTTTAGTCATGAGCCACTCAGCGTGACTATTGCCTGAGTGGGGCTGTTTGCAGGCTGTGATTCATCGGACCTGCCAGGGAGCTGGAAGGAAGGCTGCGTGAGCACGGCTGGAAATATGTGTACGGCTGCATTTTCGCAAATTGTCCGCGTGTTTGCCGCGCTTTTCGTCTCTCTGCAAACAAGCTGCTCTCCAAAGAAAACTTTGCGCCAGAAAGCGCTTAATTTTTTTTTTTTTATGCTTCCCTCTAACTTTCTGAGGGGAAATGCTGGTGGAAAACTTCTTGAGATCAGTTGTATCTATCTCTGGTAATCTCTGATACAGAGCAAAGTGGCCACCAAGTGCGTGTGACAGTGGTGCCACAAGCACTTGAGCCTCAGTCACACAGTGCTTCCCTGGGGCATCCATTAATTTTTATTTCTGAGGGATCTCTGCCCTCAGGGTTTGCTCCTGGTGAGGTGAGTGGGGCAGAGGCTGTAGCACTGCTGGGGTTGCAGGGCTGTGAGAGCAGGGTAAAAGTGGAAAATTCTGTGTTTTATAGTCTGGTCACAGGCACATAAATGCCTCAATATGAGTGCACTGGATATCCCAGCTCCAGGTCAAGTTATCATGTGGTTTGCACTGGGAAAAGGCCCAGTGCCCACACACTGTGTCCTCAGAAAAGACCCCTCCACCTTCTAAAAAACCCCAACCACCAGGTGAAATCAGAGACACTTGAATGTCCCAGCCTGGCAAAACGACCCAGACCAAGTTACTGCTGAGTACAGAACTGAAGTTTTGCTATTTGAGTGCAAAATAGTGATGAAAGATGAATTTTCCTTTCACATGAGGGTCATGCAATAAATTCCGTGAAACTTACTTTGAGAGCTAATTTTGGTGTCTTTTTAACAGCTTTGCTCACTGGGAAATGAGCTGATATCATCACCCTGATACCATTTTGTGGTGAATGCAAGGGATGCCCCCTTTCTCCTGGCCTGGCGAGGCAGGGCTTGGGGGATCTGTGGGGTGCAGGTGCCCTGTGTGTCAGCTCTCCCCTTGTGGAGAGGGGGGAATTGTGTGCAGGGCTGATTTCACCGGTGCAAGGGCAGATGCAGTTCCCAATCCCTGGCATTTTTCAGCCTGCTTGGGGATGTGGTGTAACCAGGGCTCTGGAAACGTTAACAAATTTAATTTAAAAATAGATTTAATATCAAATGCAAAGTGTCTGTGCTTCAGGTGCCTTCCTTCCCTCAGCCTAATTTTCATTAAGAAAACAATCACTTCTGCTTGAGGCTGCCTCTTTTTGGGATAAGGAAAAGGGGAAGAAGAAGATGAAGAAGAGCCTTTCTACTTCAGTTTCAAACCATGAGAAGGCACGAAAACAAAACACATGCTAGGGGATTTGTCCCAGCCCCAGCAGCCCCTTTATCTTCCTTTTTTTTTTTCTGCTGACTTCCTGCTCTGGACTCCTTGGCAGCTCCTGGGACAACATCTAAACTCTGCAAACGTGAAGGAATTCAAACGGAGCCCTGGACGTCACCACGTTTTCCAAGTGGGCCATAAATCAGGGTTTGTTGTGGTCGTTCTCTCGTGAGGCAGAGCGTGTGCAAGCAGATAAGAGCCTGCAGGAAGGAGAGGCAGAGGGTATGTCAGGAGAGAAGAAACACCGGTAGGAAAGACCCCATAAGAAATGTTTTGACAGCCTCAGTTGATCTGAGCGGCCACGGAGGGGCCGGAGTGTGCTCCCATTGTTGCGGGAACGGGGCCCCCGCCTAATTTGAAGTGGATTTGCTCTGGAGCTGGAAGGGAGCTCTTTCCCTGGCCGTTGAGATTTTGTGTCACGGGCAGCGGGATTTTCCCGGTGAGGCAGTGTTTTCCAGCCACAGCAAGGGGGTGATTCACCAGCCAGATCCTCCTGTGCTATAAATAGACACAACTTCCACCAGCTCCAGTGGTCTTGCACCGACTTGCATCAGCACAAGAAAGTCGGGATGGAAAGTTCCCATCACTTTGCCCAATCCCAACTACTGCCAGCTGGGCTCTTGCTGCACATCACTTCTGGCTGGAGTGAGGAACAGTTAGAGGATTATCCCAAGCAAATTGGAAAACTCACTTTTTCTTAGTCAATGGAAGGCATAGGTTGGTTTCCTCCCAGGAAGCTTTCTCTTATATCCATTTTTTTTACCTTGCTTTGCTCTTGGTTTGACTCCTTTTTTCATAGAATCCCAGGATGGTTTGGGTTGGAACGGACTTTAAAGGATGTCCCATTCCACCCCCTGCCATGGGCAGGGACACCTTCCACTGGCCCCGGCTGCTCCAAGCCCCAATGTCCAGCCTGGCCTTGGGCACTGCCAGGGATCCAGGGGCAGCCACAGCTTCTCTGGGAAACCTGTGCCAAGGCCACACCACCCTCAAAGTAAACAATTTTTCCTAATATACAATCTAACCCTGCTCTCTGTCAGTTTGAAGCTGTTCCCCCTTGCCCTGTGTCCTACATTCTGTTTTAATTTGTTTATTTGGATGTTTGGGGTGTGGGATATTTTGCTGGTCCTCCACAACAAAACTGGGCACGCAGGGGATCCACTGTCGAGTTTCTAAACCCTGGATTTAGCAGTGGATTTAAGGTTTTTAAATATTAATCATTTTAACTGGGGAGGCAACTGCTGGGCTGGTGGGAGGTTAACCTGGGCAGCAGCTCCAGACAGGGAGGTAATTATGTTTATTCCTTGTCTGCATAGTGTGGAATGCAGATGAGGGTTTAAGTGACTGTAATTACCTGTGCAAGGTGTCATTCCTATTTTACAACAACAGGAGCAAGGTCAGCCCAGCCTGGACCTGTTGCCTTGGCTGTGCTTGGGTTTCCAAGCATCTTCCACCCTGCCTCTTTTCCCTTCTTGTCCAGAATATTTCCTAGGAATAAGACCCTGTTAAATGCTGTCCAGAGGTGTTTTTACTTCCCCTGGTGCTCCATTATTTGCTTTGTTATGATGCCACATCATGGACAGGGGTGAATGACTGGTTAGAAATGTTTGTTATTTTCAGACCAATTCAGTGTGGCATTTTTTGCATCTCTGTTATACTCAGGCCTCTCAGGAGAGGAGAGATCTCTATAATTTGGCTGAACTTGCTTCTTCCTTGTGAAAAATGGCTTTAATAATCTCTCCAACTTCCAGAAATAAAATACAGGGAGACTTGTTCTCTTTGTGTTGGATTTGGGGAAACAAGAAAAGGGAAAAGGAAGATGAAAAATAGGGAGATTCCTGAAATGCCTGCAGGAATTTGGTTTTGGAGAGAGTGGGCAAACCTCTATTCCAACTACAGCCAGCCTGTGATTGGCACCAAGAATCCACATCAAGAATGCAGTGGTTACATCAGATGGGCCCTCCCAGAGCAGCTCGTGTCCCTTCCCTGATCTTGTTTGTGCCTGCCAAAACCCTCCTATGGAAACAGGATCTGCAGGAATGCCCCTCCAAGGGCTCCCATTGCTGTGCTGTGCCTGCTCCCTTGGCCTGTGTCCTGCATCTGTGAGGTGCCCTGCTCTGTGACACAGACACTGGGCAAGCTGATCCAAAGTGGGCATCCTGGAGCTGGGAGCAGCTCCCATGCAAGCAGCAGTGACTCCTGCAGTGATGGAGGCCTGGAAGTTGGCTTGTGAGCAGGAAAGTTTGGGAGCTGCTGCCAGAGCTGTAACAGCAGTGGGGAGGCAGGATAGCTGCTGTGGGTCCTCCTGCAGCGGGGCAGGGTTGGGAGGCTTGGGGGGCTGCAGGAAGGAGGAGGAGGAGGAGGAGGATGAGGGAGAGCAGTTCACTAGGTGACATTCTGCCTTCTGACTGCCGGTGGGAACATGGGAAGTGGGGTTGGAAAGCAGGAGTGGCTTCCCACAAGAATCCTACAGCCAAGGAAGGGACCAATGCTCATGGTCACCCTGGGTGCCATGGCTTGTTTGTTGGGACTTGTTTGCCCAGGAGCCTCTGGTCCCTCCAACAAAGCCTGGTTCTAGAGCTCCTTTTTTGGGGGAAAGCTCAAACTGGTGACCAGGATATGCCTGCAGAGTTAATAAACCAAATTAACTGGTCAGCATTAAGGTTTAGAAAACTGGAGGTTTGAGCTGTGGGTCATAGTTTCTTAGTTATTACTGTTTATTTTTGGAGCTGGCAGACCTGCTAGCATCAGTCCTCACCTCAGTCCCACCGCTTGTTTTGTTGCTTCCCAATTTCTGGTTGCCTAAATCCCTGGTATTTCAGTTGGGCAGCCTTCCCCTCTGGTTGTGCACTGCTGTGTGCTGTTTAAAGGCTGTCAGGCCTGATTCTCATTTGCACTCTGGCATCACAAACCTTCACACCCACTTGAGGGTCCTTTCCTTCTTCCAGAGTGTTGGAAGGAGGATTTGGATCCAGCGTGGATCCAGGAGGGAGCCATCCCCATCGCATGGGACTGCGTGCCTCTGGTTTTGAGTCAGCTTGCAGCATCCTCAGTGATCCTGCTGCATGGAAAACCAGCTGCAGAATGTCAGCTGGGATTTATCTCTGCAGTCAGTGGAGCCTTGGGCTTGCTGGCTGTTCCCATCCACCCTGGGATTCCCACTGATCCAAGAGCTGGAGATGAGGGAAGCACCTGCTTGCAGTTTCTGCATTGGAGCTGCTGGAAAATTTAAACTTCCCTGTGTTCTGTGTTCCATGTGCTCCCAGTTTTCTCTCCAGCTGTGAGGAACAGCCCAATGGCGTGCTAAGGGTCTGTCCCTGAGCTCCAAGGAGACTCCAAGGAAACACAGGATGGATGAACCCAGCTGTGCTCTGGGCAACACCAGTGCTCCCAGTGCTTGTCACGTGCCCGTGGTTCATGATGGATCCGTCGTGCATCCAACGTAAAATTAGTGGGTGTGTTTTATAAACAAAAAGTAATAATCCCATGAGTCAGAGCTGAGAATTTTCCCTTCTATGTGAAGTGTTCATTATTCTGGAATTTTAAGTGAGGGGAAGGGCTGACTGGAGAGGGGTTTGTGTTCACTGGCTGCTGAGGACATGGCCAGCAATGGCTCTTGTGATGTCCCATCTTCTGCACACATTTTTAGGGCTGCTGCTGCTGTCTTCAGGTGGCAACGTCCCTACCTGAGTGTGAGGCTGAGGAGAAATGGTTTTATTGTTGTTTGTTTTTTTTAATTTTATTTTGCCCATCTTGTTTTTTAAGTGAATTCAGAAAAACACTATAATGTCATAGTAGACATATTTTCCCAGAGATGTTGGCATCACATTTAGGCATAAGCCATAAGAGGGGCTTCAAATACCTCAGTGATTTTGGGAATGCTCTGCTCCAGAGCCCAGACTGGCACAGGTGTATTTGGTCCTCGGTTCTGAGATGCCCTGAGGGGAAGTGGTGGATCTACTTAGATATTTAGAGAGTAAGACATACCAGGAGGGGCTGAGGGAGCTGGGAAAGGGGCTCAGCCTGGAGAAAAGGAGGCTCAGGGGGGACCTTGTGGCTCTGCACAACTCCCTGACAGGAGGGGGCTCAGGGGGGGTCGGGCTCTGCTCCCAGGGCACAGGGACAGGAGGAGAGGGAACGGCCTCAGGCTGGGCCAGGGGAGGCTCAGGTTGGACTCCAGGAGGAATTTCTGCCTGGAAAGGGTGGTCAGGCCTTGGCAGGGGCTGCCCAGGGAGGTTTGGAGTCCCCATCCCTGGAGGTGTCCCAGGAAGGCCTGGAGGTGGCACTCAGAGCTCTGGGCTGGGGACAAGGTGGGCATCGGGCACAGCTGGGACTCCATGGGCTGGGAGGGCTTTTCCAACCTCAGGGATTCTGGGATTCTCTGACCTTTATTATGGACAGGGAAATAGCTACAGCATGTCAGTATCTAAGTCAGAGGAGAATCACTTTTCCAACCCCGACAAAGTCCTGCAGGAGAGGATCTGGTGGAAAACACGGCAGCAGCTTCCCTGCCAGTCCGGCCAGAAGAACCTCAGAGCACTTTGGTGGAATTCCTGATGTGTAAGGCCTGAAATGCTGGAACCATCCCCCTGTGCTTTTAGGCTTTTTGTCAGCTGGAAGCCTCTGCCGGAGCTGCAGTGTGGTGAGGAGTCTGCTTCTCGTCTCCTCACATCTGGACCCCGTGACATTCATGGCAAAAGCAACTCTCTTGAGCAACTCCATCCAAAATCTGCGAGCATCAGCCCTTCACAGCTAATGAGAACTGAGCTGGGGGAGAGAGTTTCTCCTACGGTGCCCCGTGACTCTCAGCTGCATGCCTCTTGATCCATGTAATTTTATTCCTTGTGGAGACCTCACATAGGCACAAACAGACAGATTTGAAACTAGTGTGACTCTTGCTTATTTATCTTGCAATGAATTCAATGCATTAAATCACTGCCGTGCTAAAAGCCTGTCTTTCTCCAAGATCACATCCTATGAGGTCAGCTCAAGCAAATAAAATGGCTACTAAATCTTGGGTTGTCATTGCAACATTTTTTTTTTTAAATTATTTTTATTTTTTAAAAACAACAGAACACTCCAGTATTCATTCCAGTGCCATAAACATGTTAAGTAATTGAGTATTTATCTGAAGAGAATGAGAAATGTGGAATTTATTTCTAGGACTTGAGCTTTAAATAAACAAGACACTTTTAAACACAACTCCATTTTGGATAATGAGATGTTTTCATGGACATAATGGCTATTTGCAGTGTGTTTTCCCATGACTTTTTTTTTTTTTTTTCAATATGACATTTAAATCAGGGTAGTACAGAATCTTTGTGCATTAATAGAGGTCAGCTCTTCTCAGGAGTAAATATTTGTATATATGTGGGTGTGTGTGATACGTCTCATGCAAGAACTGTGTGTAACAGTGGGAGTTAATTTGGTTTAATAATCAAGCTGTAAAAATCTAACTGATTGAATAAGCTCATAGATTGCTACAAAAGGCATTACATAAGTATGTTTCCCTACTTCTATTAAATATTTTTTATGTAAATATATGGATACACCAAAGGAAACATTATGGATCTGTCACCAAAGTGCTGTGATCTTAGGTGTGGAAAAATTCGGTGCTGTCCCATGAAAGTAAAACACCACACAGGCATCAGCATTTTCATGTCCTGTGGCACTTTTTATTTAATCCAGACTGCAGGACTGGCTGTAGCTGCTGGTTCCAGCAGAACCACCTTGTGAGGACAAAAAGGGACATTTCTGTCATCTGGCCAGCGAGGGGTCTGCACCATTTCTGTTTTCCAGAGGCATGGAGCATTCCCAGCCATGCATGCTCCTCTGCTGAATCATCCCTGCCACACCTACACAGAGCTGTGCTTTGCCTCGAATAAGCACCGATGCCTGAAATAGATCTGAGCAGACATGTGCAGCAGGGTTTGTCAAAGGAGAGAAAGGCAGTTTGTGTTCCATTTTATGTTTAGTGCGAGCTGCAGCCAGCCCATGCTGGAAGAGAGGTTTCAGTCCTTGTTTTCCAAGAACTGGTGGAGTTTTTTTCCTTGTGTTTGTGTGAGGGACCTGCAGAGAGAGAGGTCATGTCAATGCTTCCCCATCCTGTACGTTCTGATGAACTTGAATGGGAAGGAATAGAAAGGGGTTGTGAGAAGGTGTCTTGGGGTGGGGAAGCACATTAAAGTATGGGATGGAAGTAGATGAGGTGACTTTATTCACACCAGGCACAAAGCAGCATTCGCCACTGCAATAAGAAAAGGATTTGGAGTGCTGGTGAGGGAAAGCTGGACATGCCCTGTCTGTTTGTGCTGGGACCAGAACCCTCCATGACCTGGGCTGATTCCACGGCAGAGTTGGGCAGCAGGAAAGGGATTGGGATTGTGCCCCTGTGCCCCTGTGCTCAGGTGAGACCCCACCTGCAGAGCTGCCCCAGCCCTGGGGCCCAGCACAGGGAGCACCTGGAGCTGCTGGAGAGAGCCCAGAGGAGGCACCAGGATGGGCAGAGGGATGGAGCAGCTCTGCTGGGAGGAAAGGCTGGGAGAGCTGGCATTGTTCAGCCTGGAGAGGAGAAGCTCTGGGGTGACCTCAGTGTGGCCTTGCAGGGCCTGAAGGAGCCCCAGGAAACATGGAGAGAGACAATTTCCAAGGGCTGGAGGGACAGGACCCAGGGAATGGCTTCCCAGTGCCAGAGGGCAGGGCTGGATGGGAGATTGGGAAGGAATTGTTCCCTGGGAGGGTGGGGAGGCCCTGGCACAGGGTGCCCAGAGAAGCTGTGGCTGCCCCTGGATCCCTGGCAGTGTCCAAGGCCAGGTTGGATGGGACTTGGAACAGCCTGGGACAGTGGAAGATGTCCCTGCCCACGGCTTGGAACTGGATGATCTTTAAGATCCCTTCCAACCCAAACCATTCCATGATTTCATGTTCCTGTTTGGGGGACAGTCCTGCTCCTTAGCATAAAGCCCTGTCCTGAACTGGACACCCCTCCCTGCAGGATTCCCACCAGCACCGTGCCAGGGCAGCAGATCCTCACTGGAGATGAGTGACCTGATCCACTTCCCCACATTAAATAATATCTGCCACGCTGGGCTTTGCCTCTGTCACGCTGCGAGTGGCCTTGCCCAGTTACAAGTGCTGGGTAAGTGAATTTTTGTTTTTGCAAGGGCCTGTCTCCTCCCCGCCCTCCCGCTAACCCACTTTTGGGCAAAGCTTCCCACTTGGAAATCAGCCCGTCCCATTAACCTCTGCAAGCAGGGCGATGGTTCCAAGTGCCAGAGTGTTTGGGAGCCGCTCCCAGGGGAAAGCAATGCCTGCTGCTCAAGGAGACATCTCTCTTGGGCAGCTCAAAGCAGGCAGGGAGGGGGAGAACCAGCCTGGGCACAGAGGGTCCAGTGCCACCTGCTCTGGCCTCCTGAGTAACCAGTAAGAAACTGGTTTTACTCCCAGCCAAGAATCCCCATTTCCAGCAACGTTGCCACACGTTTAGCTCCAAGATATCTTATCTTCCAGTTTAGTGATGCAATTATACAAATAATTCCCTTGCAAACCCTCCCAGTTGTGAACTCACCCCTTGAAGCCTTGATGCCAGTTGGTCACCACTCAGTAAATCTGTGCCAAGAAACATCCCAGTCCCACATTGCTCAGGAAAATCCCCACTGGAATTGGAGCAGGGCAAGCTGGTGGTGATGGGATTGTGTGAGCACAGTGGAGGTGGAACAGTGTTTTTTTCCCTTTCTCTTTCCATGGAGATGAAAGAGAAACATCAGAAGAGGACTGAATCCATTCCATCACTCGTAGGTGTGCGTGTGTGTACCTGGTACTTATTTACGTTGGCGTCTGTGTACAACTGGGCAGATAAAATGAAAGAATTTAGGACACATCTGGCACGGCCACACACACTTTTAGAACCCAAGATAAACAATGGATGATTGCATGTTTAAAGCGTTTTCCTTGATAACAGATTGAATAATTTACCAGTAATGACAGGGAGCGATGGAGCGGTCAGCGAACCACATTGCACTGCAGTTGCACCACACCAACTCCAGCCATGCTGTTGGGGATATTTTGTTTGTTTGTCTTGGATATTATTTTTTTTTGGCAACCGTCTGTTGCCTTTGCAACAGAGCAGATCCAGTGGGGAACGCCCCATGGGAAGCGTGGAATGGAGTGTGCGTGTAAAAGCGGCACGGGGGAAATGTGGGAATTTATTTTGTGCTGGCTTGGAGGAGATGCACTGAACTGCAGAATGTGAACGGGCACAACTGGCAGAAATGGATCCCGGAACAGGATTGTCCTACCTGATCCCAGCAGCACCTTTGCTGACCAGGAAACACAGAATCACAGAATGGTTAAAATTGAAAAAGGCTCCAAAATCATCATGTCCAAGCCTTCACGGATCACCAGCTTTTCAACAAAACCAGAGCACTGGTCCAGTTGTTTCTTGAACACCTCCAGTGATGGGGACTCCACCACCTCCCTGGGCAGCCCCTTCCAATACTTGACAACCCTTTCACCGAAGAAATTCCTCTTGTTGTTCAACCTGCAACACCCCTGGTGGAACTTGACCATTTCCTTTTGGGAAAAGAGGCTGACCCCCACCCTGCCCACAGGACAGTGCTGCTGTGCTGTTTTTCCAGCTTTCTTTGCCACGGCTGAAGCACAGGGCACCAGGAGTTCATCCATTTGGTGCTGTCAGCTCAGCTGGATGACGCCAAGCTGTGTGAGCTCATGGGTTCAACCCCTTCAGCTTGCTGGAGCTGATAGAAAATCACCAGCTTTGTCTAAATTACAGCTTGGCCCTCGATTAGGTGTCAGGGAGCCGGGTCACTGTGTGGGTGCTGCTGTGACCTGGGTCAGTGGCTGCCTGCTCCCTGCAGAACTTGGGGACGTGCTTTTGGGCTCCTTCCTTGTGCCCAGGCTCCAGGCTCGAGCCCCAGTGCCCCAGATTTCGAGGGGTTTTATCTTGATGGACACTCTGTGAGCAAGCCTGGCCTCCAGATCTGACTGGGGAAATGTCTTAACAGACAGCTCAGACTTGCAAAGTACCCACATTTCACTGAAGAACAGGATTTATGGTCTATCAGATGTGTAGGTCTATTTTTGTTCATCTTCGGTTTAGTTTCGCTTAAGTCTTCCTTTGCTTCCTTCTGCTTTGTCTTTGGGAGCATCCTGACCCAGCTCCAACTTGTCTCAGCAGGAGAATCAGGATTTTCCACATCTCTTATGTCGCTGTTGAGCTGATGTCGAAACAAAGAGGCACACGAGATGAGATTGCTGAGAAAGGGGAATTATTTATTTAAATACAAAATACAGCTTTTATATACAAAATGAGGGCTCACTGGGATTGGCCACAGCCGTTCACCCCCCGGGGCTGATTGGCCACAGGCATTCCTGCCTGTTCCCAAAGCAGCTCTGAACACCTTGTCTTGTGTTTACCATAAACAGAAAGATTTTCTCATGGGAAAGAGAGTCTGTGCTGTCACACTCTTTGGCTGTCCCAGCTGGGCTTTCCAGACGTTTCCCCCCATCCCTGCTTGAAAGACAGAGGCAACAGCCCCTGAGCAGGGCAGAAAGGCCCGTGGGCAGAGCCAGGTTTTGCCCAGGCAAAATTATTATTTAATATACCATCATGAGGAGCAGTGCCATGCACAGGGCAGCCACAAGACCCTCTTCCCACCCCATGGCCATGCAGGAGTCCTCCCACTGCCCTCCCCATTCCCCTCTGGCCCGGGTTGTCACCCATCACTGCTCGTGCTCACCCTGTGTCCCAGTGCCCTGCCCAGACAGGCTCTGTCCCTCCTGCCACACAGCAAACACAGGCTGGATTTCATGGGAATCCTGTGGAAAATCACTGATAATGGCTGTGCAGCAAACAGGTCATTTTACTGTACACACAGAATTTTACCGTCTGCTTACAGTCACCTTGTGTGGGGGGGACAGTTTAAACAATGGGGAATTTTAAAGGGCTGAAAAATTCCTGTGACTTTTAAAGCTGAGATGGCAGATAAAGAAGGGTGAGGAACCCCAAGGCTGCAGAACATGAACAGGTGCAGTGAGAAATTATGAGTGTGAGAGCAGGTCTGAGATCTTTTCAATTTCTTCTCCCTTCTCTTTGAAAGGAGTGATGATTTGAGTCACTCTGTGCCCTTGGCCCATCTCACACGGGTTTTCAGGTTTTAAAAATATGAAGGGATCCTTCCAGCCTTGCTGCAGGAGGCTGAGAAGTTGTTTGCTCCTTCCCCAAAAGTTACTACTCCCATAGCAGAAAAGCAGGAGGGTTTATGACTCATCCATTCAAGATTATGCATTAAATAATGACCTGGACTTTGAGCTGTGGCAGCTGAGAGGCAGCACATGTTTGCCAGCTCTGTTACAGGGGTGACATCTGGAAACCTGGGCATTTACATGGTGACTTTTGGGTTAAGGAAAACCTCCTCACCTTCAGCAGGAGCTGGGGAAAGTAGCTTGGGTTGTCATACAAAAATCATTGTGTTAGCTCTAAAAAAGAGCAGTCAGAAACTGGGGGTTTGAAGGTGTCTGATGGTGTTTGTGCTGACCTGGGACCCACCTTGTGAGTGAGAGACAAAGAGAAAACCTTGCTGTAACTGGATGGACAAAATATCAGTCCAGAGCAAGTGAGGGGAGAATCACTGTCCTGGTCTAGGTTTAATTAATTAATATCCTTGAAGAGGAGAGCTGCTTCATGATGTTTATCATAGAATCACAGAATGGTTTGGGTTGGAATGGCCTTAAAGATCATCCAATTCCACCCCCTGCCATGGCAGGGACACCTCCCACTGTCCCAGGCTGCTCCAAGCCCCAGTGTCCAACCTGGCCTTGGGCACTGCCAGGGATCCAGGGGCAGCCACAGCTTCTCTGGGAAATCTGTTTAAATCTTTCATGGCTTCTGCTGGTGGGGTCATGGCCATGCAGAAATATTTGTTTCTGGCCTTTACATCTTCACCCACAGCAAATTCAGCTGTTTCACTGTGGCTTACAAAGCATGGGCTTTGCAAACTTGTATTTCTAATTTTTCTCTTTACGGACCTTTTGTTGTGGCTTGGGTGTTTCCCGTGGGCCTGTTGCCTGCAGCAAGCACAGCAATAACCTTCAGTGCTGTGGGCCTGCTGAAGGCTTAGGGTTAATTTGTCCTGGAAAGCAGCTGCAAGATCAACCAGGGGATGAATTTATATTTTCTTCAGTGGACATGTCAGGCTAACGCTGTGCCTATGCTGCAGACAGATTCCATTTGAAGTAAAGCCAAAATGGCAGTGAGGACAAAGGAGCCTGAGATGTAACAGTTTAAGATAAAGAGACTTAACTTGAGTTCATTAATCAGTAGTTTTTAGATCTTCCTTTCTACTGCAATCCAAATAAACTCTGGCTGCCCACCTGTGTGATGACCATGCCTGTTCTCTTTGCAAACACACACCCAGTCTCGTGAAGAGACCATTTTTCCATGCAGAGGTGAGGTTTGCTGTTGTGGTCTTGAAACTGGACCAGCAAGAAGGGGGCAAAAGTTAATGACACAAGATCCTGTTTTCCTACCTCTGCTTGTTATTAGCAAAAAAAAATTTGTGCTACGTTTGCCGAGGCTGATGAGGTTTGACAACTTGATGCCACGTGATCCATTTCGAGCAAGAATGTGCTGCTGCCTGGCAGCTGTGGCTTAACTGTCCAGGATGGTGCTTTCTTCCCCAGTTGTGTCTGAGGCAGGTGCTGGTCAGGGATGGTTCCCTGTGCACACATCTGCCCTGCTGGGCGTCAGTCACGAGATCTGCTGGGCTTGTGCAAGCCTGTGCTGAGCTCCTCTGGCACTGGGTTTTTCTGTGTGTGGATCACTGCCAAGGAGTGAGGGCTCCAGGCTCTGACAGCTCCCCACTGCTCATACATACAGTTCCAAAATCCTCTGTGCAGATTATTCCCCTCCCCTGACAAAGCGAGGTGTCTTCACGCCACGGTGCGGTTGCGTTTTCACTGGAAGGTTGTCTCAAAAATAAACCTCCGTGTTCTTCGCTCACCAGTCATTCTTGAAAACGAGCTGGAGTTTCTGTCTGAGTTTTAGCTGAGCCACAATTTGCTCCCTAGCACAGCAGCAGTGAGGACAGGCATAAAATCATGTTTATTAGTAAACTCAGTGACCTGTCCTGGCTCAAATCCCATCCCAAAGTTCCACCCTGTTCCTCAGCAGTAGGTGCAACCACGGAGTGACGTTAGTTTTGTAGTCTGAGGCTTAAAAAACCCCCCCAAACTAAACCAACATGTAATAATTCGCAGATGTTGGCAGCCAGTGATGATGCATGAGTTGAAGCTCTCTTTGGGTGCCAAACCACAAATACATAGATCATTTTTTATAGTCTCCCATTCCTGGAACTGAAGGAGGCTCCGAAACAATCAGTATGTAAACACAAATACAGAGCCCTCCCTTCTGAGCATCACCAGTGCTGCTACTGCTGCGAGCTGTCTGCTACACACAGAGAGCTTTTTCTTAGTGGCTGTGTCCTTCTTCAGAGCTGCTTTTTGTCCTTTTTTCAGAGGCACAGGTTTGCAGGCTCCTGCAGGAGGAGGGGAGGTGTTGGCACTTTCTGACCTTTTTAAGTTGCTGACCACTGTAGGCTGTTTCAAGCTAAGCCAGGAAAGGGTAATATGTGATTTACTGCTGGATTTCCTTATGGGCTTTCTGCTTCACAGCACCATGTCCAAGGGCTTTGAAAACTGAAGTTTTCTCTTTATGCCTTGAACTCTTTATCCCAAGAGTGCTCCTTTCCCTCCACTGCCCTCCACAGGTGTTTTACTTCTAAACCAAAGGGGTCACCTTAGAAGGTGAGTTGTCCTTTCACACGGGGGCCATGCAGAAAATGCCATCAAACTTACCTCGAGAGCTAATTTTGGCATGTTTTTAACACCTTTGCTCGCTGGGAAATGAGCTGATATCATCACCCTGACAACGCAGGGAGGACCAGGTTGTGGTCAAATGCAAACAGCTTGCAGCCACTCGCTATCAAAGCCAACTTTCAGTATGGTCTGCCACAACTTTGGGGTATTTGTTGTTAGATTATGTCTAGGACACCAGCCAGAAACTGGAACTGGACTGGGTCTTGTACAACCAGAAAATGAAGAGAGAGGCTCCTTCCAAAAAATTTATGATTAGAAGTGGAGGGCAGCAGCTGGAGGGTGAAGGAGTGAGATGAGGGGACAATAATCAGGAGGATATTTGGTGTTCTCAGCATCCGTTGCTGTGTTCATTTCTGCATTTATATATTGTAGATTTCCTGGCAAAGGTTTTAAGAAAACTTTAAAGAGGATAATGAAGTTCCTGGGAGTTCTTTCCAGAAATCTGCCCTGGAGCGTACGGGGAACTTGGGAGAAAACCCAGAAGTGGCAAACTGAAGATGGAAGGGGCACTGCTGGCCAAACACGGTGCAGGCTGGAGGTTCAGCATCCGAGAGGGATGATGTGTGAAGGGATGAGGAGATGCTGATGGTTTGGTGTGGTTTTGAGGGTGAGGGAAACTCCCCAGGGACAGGGTGTACCAAGGTGAGAGCCCTGGTGAGGGAAACCATCTCTCCAGCAGTATTTGAGATGTGTGGAAGCAGAAGATGCTTTTTTTTTATTAAGGCTAAAGAAAAAATGTGCTGCCTGAACACAGATGTGAGGGATTGAAAGGCCACAGAGGGGATTTTTAGCTGCCTGGGTGGGTGGGAGACCACATAATTTAGAGAGATGATAGAGTTTGTGTAAGCTGGACATAGCAGGAGCTCTCAGTGAGCCACAGGGTCCTGTGATCTTTCTGCTTAAATCCCAAATGATACAAAGATGTCGGAGAAACCAGGTGAAAAATGGGATTTTGTTCAACAAGGTCTTATGTAAAGAACTGGGCTTGGATGGGAACAAAACAACCATGTAGCTCTCCCTGCTGTCTGGAATTTCTTCAGGAAAAAAACCAATTCTTCCACTCTGGGCTATGTGGAGCAAAAGAGAGTCTGCAGCACATTTGATCTCATCTGAGCACTAGTAAAGATGGGAATGAACTGTGCTCCAGGAAAGATCCACAGCTGGGATGGAGACCAAGGAGAACAGGGATTAGAGGAACAGGCTTGTGTAGGAACTGGGGTTGTTTGGTTTGGAAAACTGAGGTATGGGAGATAATATAATATAAAAAGGTGCTGCAAAAATGAATCCATTCTCCTTCTCCGTGGTCCCAGGCTTAAATTGTGGCTGGAGTAAGTCAGACATCAGGAAAAAAACTTTCTACCAGTCTAAACAGCAAAATAAGGTTTAAAGTGGCTGGAGAAGCTCTGCAGTCTCTGTCATTGGAGGTTGTTTAAACCTAAGTAGTAAAAAATGGTTCATAAATGATGGCTGGGCCTGCCCTGCTCCCAGGGATGGGCCTGACATCCCCCTGAGGTCTCTCCCAGCCATTAAGGTTCTCCCTGAAGATGAGGTTGCCCACAAGAATTAACATGAAGGATTAAAGGCAAGGCTACGCATGGGATGGGTCCTCCTTTCATGTGCTAAAAGAAGTTTAAAATCTAGGGACAGGATCCACAGGGAACTGCAGCTCAGGGTAAAGGGTGGTGTAAGTAAAAACATTGTCTGGGTGAAGACTCAGAAAAGTTCATTTAATGAGCTCGTTTAATGACACTGAGTGTGTTTCCAGTGTGTCTCCATGGCAGGGAATTGTTATTTTTAGATAGAAGAGGGTCTAGAATGAGAAAGAAAGAAAGGATCAACTCAAAATGGTCAATGGGCTTGGAGATGGAAGAAAAAAAGACACCAGTCGACAGCTGGAGAGGGAGAGAGGTTTTAAAAAAGAAATAGTAATATCAGAAAGAATAAAGTGCATTTATAGCATGAAATATGTTGGGAGAGGCATGGCTCTTCCTTCCAAGGGAAATCAGGAGACAATTTGAGAGAGGAATCACATGCAGATAAGCCACCAACAAATCTCATCTCCTTTGTGCTCAGTCCCATGGTGCAGTCACAGGAGAAGTGGAACCAAAAGTGACAGAAGGGTCTGTGGGCTTCTTGTTCATCTTCTGTCATGGGAAACTGGGAAACTTCACTCTGGAGAAGTGGAGACAGATGGGAGAGTGTAGTGATGAGTCAGAGGTGATGAGAAGAAAGCTGGGCTTTCTGCTGTGGGATCCAGAGTAGATTCCTACATGGGAACCTCTCAGGGCAGCTGGAAACTGGGACAGGGTAATGATGGAGGGAAGTCAGTGGAGTCATGGGAATTGCCAAAAGCATGGGTAGTGTAAGGAAGGGACAGAGAAAAGAGGTGTCAGATGTGAGCAAGGGCTGACAGTGGCCAGGGCAGACCTTGTGTTGGGAAGCAGGAGCCAGCAGGAGGGATCTGGAGGAATGTGAGAAGGAACCAGAGCCCTGCCACTGACGTACAGGGAGGAAGGAGCTCGGAGTGGGGCTCAGCAAAATAAAAGCAGTCAGCGGTGACAGGTTGGAAACTGTAAAAACACATATGTACAGTGACTGGGTGTGAAGACAAGGATTGAGAGATGATGCACAAAGAAAGTGGGGAACAGATGGGAAGTTCTGATCCGGGGAGGGGGGTGGGAAAGGGCAAAGTGGAGTGACCAGCCTTTGGGCAAATGGGAGAGCACAGCCAGCAGCACGGTGACGGTGGTGGGAGATGGAGGAGAAGAGGATGGGATATAGATGGAGGGCCAGGACTGGAGTAAGGGTGAGGGATGAAGGAGTGGGGAGGTAACGTCTGGAGTGAGGGTGGAAACAAGTGAGGAGCAGTGTGCAGACCTGCATTTCTGGAGGCAGCTGAAGGTAACCATGAGGGGCCTGGCACTGAGTGCAGAAATCCATCTGCAATCCTGAAATCACCCATCCCCAATGAATGTCCCTTCCAGATCCTCTATCTTCCTCCTCAGCACCTAATCAGCCTCTGAAATTCTGAATTCCCAACTGGAAGCTTATCCAGTGGAGACATCCATCCTCCTTCCCACCTGGCAGCAGTGCCACATGCTGCTGCTGGAGACTAAAATGCTGCTGTCCCCAAGGTAAATCAGGGGACTTCTGTGATTTAGAAAGCAAAAGTCAAGCCAGAAACTTTAAATTACTGACATAGTTATGAGACCTGTATCTCTCTGTGCATTATCCTGAACCCAAACAGCACAAGTGTTTGAGCAAAAGGCCATAAAGGCTTTTCTGGGTAAATACTACATATTTTATAATGAGTTTCAATGGCTGCTGTGTTCCTCTCCAGCTGGTGGGTGAAGGCAGCCCTCTGTACAGACTGTGTTCATTGCCTGGAATCTGCTGGCACCTGGAGCAACCTTTATTTGGCTGTGCCCAGGGGCTGAGCTGCAGCCCCCGAGGTGGAGAGAGCTGGCTGGGACACCCAGAGGGTGACACATCCTTGGCAGGTCTGCCTGCACAGCCTGTGCCAGGAAGCCTGAGGAAGCTGCAGCTCCTCTCCTGGGGCTGCAGCACAGTCCTGGCTCCAGGGAAGCTGCAGCACAGTCCTGGCTCCAGGGAAGCTACACCATGTCACTGCCAGGACGAGTGAGCATCGCTGCCATCGCTTCTCTCCTCTCCCCCAGTTTATCCTGAGGAACAGCAGCTCTCTCCAGCAAAAAGTGCCCTGTTTAAGGGATAAACCAAAGCATCCCTCTGAAAAATGGGTTGGACTTGGCTGGAGTTCACAGCACATGAGAGCACTAAGGTGTCAGCAAAGGCCAGGGGATTGTATCCAACACATATTTGAAAGAATGGGAAGTGATTCAAACCTTTCTCATGGCCCACCTCTGAGAAAGACCATGGTGGAGTCCATAAGACTATCTCAGAGTCCACCAGCAGTGGAGATCTTTGTCAAAATCAGGTTAATTTCCTTTTTTGTTTCTAAATGAAACAGCGCTATCAGGACTTTGCTTCTTCCTCAGCAATTCAGTCACGTCAGGTCGCTGGTGTCTGAGGCATGCAGTGATGATGCACAATCTTGCACAACGACCTCTTGTTCTGGGACTAAAAGCTGTTTGTTTACATAGTATAAGATGGCCTTTCAGACACACAGTGTTGGTTCAGTTTAGCGATACTTCTGGGTTTCCGTCGGATCACGATGCGGGAGAGCGGCGACGTTGCGCAAGCCAGAGCGAAGTTTCCCATGGCTGCTGTGACTGTGTTCCTGGTGTCTTAGAAATAGAAATTAGAGAGCGAGGCATCACCTCCTAACACTGTGTAAGTCAGGGTGTTGTGCTTTGGGTTGTTTTTTTTTTTTAATTTAAATTATTTTCTCTCCTAGAGCCAGCAACCTGCAACTTCTTATGCGGAATGCGAGCGCTCCGTGTTTCCAGGCAGCAGCACCAGGAGACTTACCAGGCAGGATTCCTCTGAACCAGTCACCCTTAATCCCTCTTACAGGAGAGAAACAAATGCAAATAAGACGCAATTCCCCTCTTCTGGAATGTCTGCAAGGTGCTCTGCCATTAAACACAATTACTGTGTGGAGCTCAAACCCAGCTTCCACTCCCAGCTTTAGAAACCAGGACAGGGGAGCTCAGACATCAGCCCCAGGTGTCTGTTTGCTCTTCAGTGAAATGTGAGGAGTGCTGAGTTCTCTTTCTGAATGCTTTAGCTGGTGTGGGATATCACCTGGTTCCTCCCCATGCCTTCCCTCTGGGCATGGAGGGATGTTGGCACAACTCTCCTGAGCTTCATCTTCTTCCTCTAGAAGAAACTCAGAGAACTCAGAGCCCCATCCAGCCTGGCCCTGAACGCTTCCAAGTTGCCTCTTAATGGTTTATATTATTGTTTAATGCCTAAATAACAATGCAGAATGTGCATGGAGTGCATTTAATGAGTTGCCATTAGTCATAGGGATTCCACACTGCTGGTAAGTCTGTGTTTTACAGAGCCCGGTGTCACGAGGGCATCACATAGACAAAGCACTTGCAAGAAAAGGTTAAGAGCTAAGCAGACAAAAGAAATATTATGATCCCCATTTTAGCAGAGTGAAGCAAGCCCCTGAGACAGGGGTTACTCAAAAAGTCTGTGTCAGAGCCAGGAAACTGAAAGAAAAAAAAAAAATCTCCAGTTTTACTGAAATTCAGATTTTATTAATGACAATTATATCTTAAACACCTGTAATGCTGAAATCTGATTTAAAGCCAGTCACTCGCTTCTCAGAGCTGTTTGGGCCCTAAATTTAAGTCCTTGCTTTGGACTAGTACAAACTTCTGAAGTCTGGAGCTGCCTCTGATTGTCAGAGTTTCTTCTCAGCTCCATCCACTGCAGGCAGGTATTTGGTCACTGCATGTCTGCATAAGGAGCTGGGTGTGGGTGTCCACTCATTTCACCTTTTCCCTTTTTTTCCTGGATAAAACTTCATATATTTCACCAAATAAATTTCACCACGAAGACCTACAGCTTTTTGAACTAAACAATAATCTAAATAACCAAGTTAATTCTGTAGCAGCCTTCTCAGCAGGTTGGCATTGCTCCTTGGAAATGCATTTCCTTTCTGTTTGTTTTTCCTCATTCTTCCTTTAAGGGATTGTTTCTTTAAAAGCTTCTCCTATATATATATATCTATTTGTGGAATTTTTTCCCCAGAGTACAACATCTAGAGCTCTGTTATAATTTAGCTGCTTTTTTCCAAATTCATGTCTTGGCTCTACAAAGCAGCTGCACTCCCTGGAGATCCTTTATTGTAACTGTGTAAAACATTATTAAGTGTGGGAAAAATCTTGATCTCTTGTTGTTTTTGTATTTCTTTGTGCAGGGGAGTTTTTTCTTCCCCCCCCTCCCCAAGACAACTGATTTATGGGAGAGGCCTCAGCCAGCCCTTCTCATTACCTCAGGGTTCTTTCATGGTTGGATGTGAAATACAACCAGCATGTAAAAATCTTTCCTTGACTCCTCACCCTGTGCTGAGGGATGTTTTCTCTTCCTTCCTCTTCTTTCCTTGGAATATTTGCTTCCAGGTTTGCTGCTGGATGGGGAACTGCTCCTCCAGGGTTTTGGGTAAAGCTTCCTTGGCTTCACTCACCCTTCACACACTAATGTTGCTGGTTCCTTCCTCTCTTGCTTCCTGCACTTGGTTGGTTGATTCCTTGTTTGTTTTTCCTTCTTCCTTTTGTGATTCTGGAAACATATTCCTGACTATTGAAGAGAGACAATACACCAGGCTATCATTTGTCTCACACACCTTTTTTTCTGCCAGAGGTCATGGCTTTTTGACTTGTATAACAAAAAAGAAAAAGGAAAAAAAATGGGATTTTTTTGGGAAATTTTTGGAGAGAAGTTAATAGGTTGGGCTGGGCTGAGGGAGTTGCATTTCCTCTCATGGTGGCTTCTCTGTTATGAATGCAGCTGCACATGTGATGGGCTGGGCACTGCTGAATGTCCAAAGACTATAAAAATCTGTTTAAATACGTAAATGTGGAGGGAAAAATTAACAAGGGATGTCTCACCAATTTTTCTGATTGCAAGGCTGGCTGGAAAACCTTGATCCCCTCTGGGCAGGGATGGTGAGCACAGAGAAGAAGCTTTCCTACCCCGGGGTGATCCCTTAATGCTGCAGGTTCTCTAGAAAACAACTGCTCTGCTTGTCTTTAAAACCCAATTCTATTCTAATTTAATAATCTTTCTTTCTTTCTGTCTCTCTCTTTCTTTCTTTCTTTCTTTCTTTCTTTCTTTCTTTCTTTCTTTCTTTCTTTCTTTCTTTCTTTCTTTCTTTCTTTCTTTCTTTCTTTCTTTCCTTTCTTTCTTTCTTTCTTTCTTTCTTTCTTTCTTTCTTTCTTTCTTTCTTTCTTTCTTTCTTTCTTTCTTTCTTTCTTTCTTTCTTTCTTTCTTTCTTTCTTTCTTTCTTTCTTTCTTTCTTTCTTTCTTTTCTTTCTTTCTTTCTTTCTTTTTCTTTCTCTCTCTCTTTCTCTCTTTTATATTTGAGGAACAGGGGATGTCTCCAGGCAATAAATGCCATAATTCTCTGTGCTGAACTCCAAAGTCCCTTGCAGACACTTGGACAGGTGGAAGGATGAATTCACAAAGGCTCAAGATATTTATGTGCTGCTTTAATAACACACACTAAGGGTCTAAAAGGCATGTGAAGCTTGAGGTTTCATTCTTATAAAATTTATGTAAGATATTTAAGAAGGTGGAGTGATTCAGAGTGAAATTCAAACCTAAATCTAAATTTTCAAGTGTAATCACACTCAAGTTCAGCACAGAAGCCCTGCTTTGTTGGTTTTTTTTTCTCCTGAATTACTGGTGACAATGCCAAGCCAGCACAGCCTCTGTTTCATGGGAAATGTTGTGAAAGTTCTGATTTAATTTAATTTCATTCCTATTTCCCAGAAACTGGAAATTTACTTTCTGAAAGCACTGAAAACATGCTGTTTACTAATGAAATAAATAATCGCAGCTGGGAGGCCGAGGACAGAGATGATTTCGTAAGTGGCTGCCAGGATGATGGGGAGCTGTGGCTTGGAGCAAAGCTGCTGCCAGCACTGCTTTCAGAGCAAATGCTGCCTCCAGCTCAGCACAGTGCACACAGAGCCTGGGAGCTCTTGGTGCCACGGCTTTATCTTGAAAGTCAAAATTTTAATGTGTGCAGGAGGAAAAAAATGAAGGTTTCTACCCGAAAGGAGGTTGTAGCCAGCTGGGGGTCGGGCTCTGCTCCCAGGGCACAGGGACAGGAGAAGAGGGAACGGCCTCAGGCTGGGCCAGGGCAGGCTCAGGGTGGACACCAGGAGGAATTTCTGCCTGGAAAGGGTGGTCAGGCCTTGGCAGGGGCTGCCCAGGGAAGTTTGGAGTCCCCATCCCTGGAGGTGTCCCAGAAAGGCCTGGAGGTGGCACTCAGAGCTCTGGGCTGGGGACAAGGTGGGCATCGGGCACAGCTGGGACTTGACAATTTGGAGATCTTTTCCAGCCTAAATTATTCTATGATTAGGACTAAATTCAAAAGGATCTTAAAGATCTACCAGTTCCAGCCCCTGCCATGGGCAGGGACACCTTCCACTGTCCCAGGCTGCTCCAAGCCCCAGTGTCCAGCCTGGCCTTGGACACTGCCAGGGATCCAGGGGCAGCCACAGCTGCTCTGGACAGAAAGAAAGCTGATAACAAAAAACCACAAGGTCTATTTCGATGAAAAAGTGTATTTTGAAACGTATATTTTTTGACTCTTTTCCACTTCTCTGGTGGTTCAAGTTTTAGCAACCATGAGACCAGCCAGCTTCAAGTCTTGCCCCTTTCCTCAGTCTCTTAGGCCTAATATTTGCTAGTATTTGACTCCCTGACTCCTGCTAATGATCCACAGAAAGATAAGCCAGATAAACAGGAATGTCCCCTGCAATGATGCCAAATATTGAAAACTGGCTCTGCAGCAATTAAAGAAATTTTTTTTATTTTATAGGAACACTTTCTTAAAGCATTTAAGAGTTGCCACTTTCATTTCAGAGAGCTGGAACAATAACACATCACTTCCTGCCAAGGGCTGGTGAACACAGACGGGGTTGCCATTATTTACATGAATTTACATCATTCACAGACCAAGAAACATTTGATGCAGTGATAAATGATTAAAACGAGATAAGCTGTAGCAAAATTTGCAGTTCAGCTTGTGGTCATCCTGGGGCAGACAGGGGCAGGATTTATTGTATTCTCAATATTTGCTTTCAGGTTATTCCCACAGGTCTCCTCGGTGTGTGCTGGTGTTTCCTATCTGTCCTTAGTATCCAGCACTTCCAGACAGATCCAGTGTAGAGAACAAAGTTGGTTGTGGTGGTTTTTAATTAAGAGAACGGTGCAAGCACGTGTTGGTAAATTTTTTGCTTTAAAGGTACCAAGGTTTTGACTTGTGGAGGCGGAATGTGGTCCTGCTTTGCTTCTATCCCACTCGGAGCAGGTTAATGCTCTGCTTAGATCTCCCCTCGTTCCCAAAGCCCTGCCTCTGGTGTGAGGTGATGGATGCCTGGAAATGAACTGTGGGGGGATTTATTCCGGGAGAGGAGATAAAAATAATTCAGCCTGTTTCTCTTTGCCCTGAAACATTGGACATTTGTGTGAATTACGAGCAGCCACTACGTCTTGTTCTCCAGAGGGTTAGGCAGGGAAAGGGTTCAGAGCTGGCAAGATAAAGCTTCCCTAGAAACTGGGGTGGACTTACACATCCAGAAATAACCCGGAGTTTTCAAAGTCTGGGGGGGCTGTCCAGTGATTTAGGAAAAAAAAAAAAAAATCCTAGGGCATGAAATCCAAACAAAAAAAAGGCAAAGCTTGTGCAGAGCAGCTAAACTGAGAAGCAAAGAGAAAATACCAGGAAGGGCCATTAGAGAATAGTGCCACTGGAATGAAATAGATAACTTGGGAAGCAGGGAATTTCCCCAGACAGGATTTGGCTGCCCCAGTAAAGCACTTTTTGACATTGAGGCAACAGCAGAGAGAAACTGGGACTTTCAAAGGCAGTTTATCTCCAGTCGTTCCAGTCTTATTTTCTAATTGGCCTGGACCATTAAAAGAGCTGACAAATGCTACAGGAGTAAGAGTATTAGTAACTAATGCACTTAATGATCTTGAATAGACTTAATACATGAGGAATGAATTCTCCTTTATTTCTCAGGAATGCAAAAGAACCTTGCCATAGGCATTAATTGCATTTAATTCCACGTTAGGGCCCATTCATCCTACCAACAACTTGGATAACAGCCCAGAGTAAATGTGATTCTCTCTGGAAGTGTTTCTTCTGATCAAATATTTCAGATACACAACGCTGAAAATATTTTTTGTGACATTGCAACGAGTTCTTAAATTTATTTAAAATGCAGTCTTAAAACAACCTGCTTCTCTGAGTGTAGAAACTGGCTCTCCAAAACAGGTAGGAGTGCAGATGGTTGCAATATGTTTATTTTGTGCTTCAGATGATACCATATGCCAAGCCTTAGGAGGTGCTCAGCTGCCAAGAAGGTACAAATAGAGATTTACACAAGGTGAAACCGAAAGGTGAACCTGCCACGTTTTCACCCAGCAGGGCTTGGTGAAGTGTCAGCCTGTCCTCACAGAAATGGTGGCTTCTCAGCTGAGAAATTCTAGCTTTGCTTTGTGTCACAGCGTTTTCTCTCGAATTGCCTCCTCTGTGACCCCTCAAGGGTAACTGGGGGTGCTCAGTTTTAGCTGAGGGAGGAAGTGGGGGGTATTTGTGAAGGTGGGGGATGGCCGAGGGTTCAGAAGGTGAGTAATGGCTTCAAAAATTCATATTTTTGAAGGTGGGTAATGCTGAAGTCTCAGAAGGTGAGAAATGGCTTCAAAAAGTCATATTTTCAAAGGTGGGTGATGGCTGAGGATTCAGAAGGAGCTGAGGGACCATCATTGTCTTTTCAGAGCACATCTCCTGGCAATTAGTCAGTAAATTATCCTGATTTTCACCTCATACCAAGCCCATGGGCAGCATAAACTGTGTGATATCCCAAATGATTCTCCAGGCTGTGGCTATGGAAACACTGTTCAGAAAAGAGAGGGGGTCAGATGATCTCTTTTGGGGCCAGCAGGCTCATTCAGCTTTCCCACAGGAGGGGCTACAGACAGCTGAGCCATTTCCATCACACCTTCCTCCATCTCCCCTGCACTCACCTACCTTGTCACAGAGTGGGATTTGTTTGCAGCCCTTTCCCACGGCTGGGATGGTGGTGGTAGGGCTTGGGAAGGCAACTTAGAGCACCCTGAGCAGTCCTTACAAACTAAACCTGTGAACTGCTTCTGCCTCACCACTCCCCTGTGCTTTAATTTGAAATGATTTCGTGCACCTTGAGCTGGGTGCTCAGCCAGTGTGAATCAGGGTGGCTCTGATGGCACCAGGAGGGATTCGGTGATTTACACGAGCTGGGGATGTTTCTTCACCAAATTGGCAACTCTTATTTTCAAATAAGTTTAGGCTATATTAATTATTAGTTTTTGTAGCAAACTCGTTATCTCCTCCCGCTTCAATATTTCGCTGCAATTTTATATGATGCCTCTGCTGTTTATTGGCAGGTTATCTTTGGATAGACCGAGAATGGAAATGGAATAATGAAATTAGAATTGCAGTTTGCAGAACTTTAAGTTATTGCTGAAAGTGTGGAGATGCAAAAGTACTGCAATTTGCTCAAATGTGACTTGCAAAAAGTTGGGAAAATGTCAGGCCAACCGGATGATTAGAGCAACCCAGGCTTCCATAACTTCCTTGGCAGTATCACAGTTATTAATTAGGAAGGATGAGCTCTTCCCAGCGACAGAATTCTGCCACTAGAGATAAAATATTTCCACAGTTTGTGATCTGAGAGCGACGTGCAGGAAAACCACACGGGGTGGTTGGATGGGCGCCGCGGGGACGCGGCATTTTCGGGTTGTCACCCGGTGCCAGTGACCTTCTGGATGCTTCCAAAAATCCATAAATTGGGAGTGGGGGTGTGGGTAAACATCAGCTGCCATCTGAGCCCCACCACCCACCCTGAGGGACAGCTGTGTGCCCACCTTCTCCAGGGAGCTCCTGCCAGCCAGAGTTGAACGTGCCAGGCTCCCCCCAAAGCCCAGAGCTGTGGGTAGAGGACAGGAATATCCCCCAGGAATTATTTTGTGATATTTCACTGCCACCCTCGGAACAAACCCATCTGTAGCTGTGTGGCTTTGCTGGACAATTTGTTAGCAGGAAAGATGGAGGAATAATTGTGGTCACCCACAGAACCATGGTCTGGTACGTTCGGTGCTCTTGCTGCTCGCTGTGGGTGTTTTCCTTGCTCAGCTCACCACAGTTTAGCAATTATTCATCCCAGCCTTTTAAATGCTGCCCAGACAATGGCTTGCTGGTGGTATGAGGAATTACTGCATCTTCCCAGGCCCCACCAGGGGCGGGGAGGGAACCTCCCCAGGGTTTTCCAGCAGGAATTGGGCTGATTGGAAGAGAAATGTGCACTCTCTGGGCTGACCTCACTGCTTTCCCTCTGTGATGTGTGGTACAAGAGATCCTCTCCTGTTACCTGTTCATAACCCCCATCACTCCCCAGCTTAAAAATGCAAACCCAGACAGAGAGACAAAGGCTGGGACCCTGCAGCTCCCTCCCTGCCTGCAGCTGGGATGGAACGTGGTAGGGAAAACAAGGAGAGTGCCTCGGGACCATGGTGCCCATGCTGGAAAACACCTTTTCCCCTGAATCTGTGTAAGCACACAGCTGGAATAGGATTTTTGGCCACCAACTGACTGCATAATCCCCTTGAGTTTACAGGCAGAGATCTGTCTGCTCCCAGCAAAGCCAGCAGGTCCTGTCCATGGCCATGGGAGCAGAGGCAGGCATGGATGTCTCAGGTCTTCACTGCAGTCACCAGAGCCTTTTGAATATGTGTCGTTTGCTCCTTGACTTTACACTATCTCACATGCATCAAAGTGCTCCCCAGCCTCTTGGAGAAAATAAAAGCAAAAATTTAAAAAAAGCCCCCTGAAATGTCCTGCTCATGCTGAGGGCCTGGTGCTTTGGCACAGAGGAAATGTTGAAGGTGGCACCCAAATGAGTAATGCCAGGAGGTGCACAGGCAGAATAGACCAGACCCACAGCAAGACTTAAATTCTGCTGGAGGTCACACCTACAGCAGCAGCGAGAAATGGATCAGTTCTCATTTTCCAGTGCCAAGGGCGAGAACTCTGCATACACAGCTCAGCTCTCTCCCCTGCAGCCTTGCAAAACAGGGCTGCCTTGTTTCTGCTGTGCCTGAGCACCAGGAGAGAGCCCCCAGGGCATTGTTTGGGGGCCAGGTCTTCACGGGCAGGAGCAGCCACCAATTCCTGAATCACCTGTCACTGCTGATGGGGAAAGAAGTGCCCCTCGAAATGCCCTCGTGAGTGGTCTCTGTGTCACCTGGGTTTGGCTTTAAAGCCCTGGCAAACGAGGGAACAGGCTGGTTAAGGCTGTCACTCGGGTTTGTTTGTTGCACGCCTCAGCAGGCTGCTGCTTTACATTGGGTGTTTTTCAGAATGATTCTGTAACCAGAATGACTCCAGACTCCCTTTTGGAGGTGGTGGCCTGGCTGCCATGCTGTCCCCATGCCCTCCCTTCCACCTTCCTGGCCCTGAGGTTTTTTTTTGTGCATGGCAACAGCCTCAGAGTTCAGAGGTACCTCAGAGCAGCAATTTAGCTCAGTTCCCAGCAGTGGCTGTAAAATGCCCTGATAAAGCAGAGCAGATGTTAAAGTGCAAACACAGTTTCAGGCCGTGCACGCACAGGTTCCCCCAAGTGGCCTTGTGGGGCCACTCTGCCATCGATTCCATGACATTGTGCTGGCTGGAGAGACCCTGCTGTCATCAGAGAGCTGGGAAATGCCACTTGGCTGGCTCTTTGCCACTTGAAAGCTTTTCATCAGCATCTCTTGCTGGATATTCCCTTTCCCAGAATCACGGAATCACAGAACGGCCTGGGTTGGAAGGGACCTTAAAGATCATCTCATTCCCCCCCCCTGCCATGGGCAGGGACAGCTTCCACTGTCCCATGCTGCTCCAAGCCCCAGTGTCCAACCTGGCCTTGGACACTGCCAGGGATCCAGGGGCAGCCACAGCTTCTCTGGGCACCCTGTGCCAGGGCCTGCCCACCCTCCCAGGGAACAATTCCTTTTGTATATCTAACCTAAATTTCCACTCTTTCACTTTGAACCCATTGGTACATAAATTACCTCCAAAAATAATCTGGCATGAACATTACACCCTGTTTTTCCAGTCTCCAAGAAAAGAAGGGGAAAAAATCCAAACCCAAACATACTCTTCTGGAGCACAAATTTGTAGAATGCAAATTCCCGGCTTGGCACAGGGAGCAACCTTCTTCCATGGGGTTAAGGCACAGCAAAGGGAAGGTGTGATGAATGGCTGGGGGATATTGTTAGCATGTGTGCCTGGCACCTGGGAAAGAAGAGGTGAAATATCTGACTTGTATTTTCCAGTCATTTTCATCCCCCATCAAAATAAACCTCTCCTTGTGCAAACGGAGATAATTAGTTAATCCACATACTGCCAGTGTCGGCTTTGATGCAAAACCAAACACTGTCCTGGGTCCAGGGGATTTTTCACTGCAATAGAAACAACAACAGAAGTGATATATTCGAGTCCTGTGAAATGGACTGGAACGTTTGGCGATGCGTGCAGGTCTTGGAATATGTGTTTTACCAAGACTAAACCATGCTGAATATAATCCTTTGAATTCCCAATCTCACACACATTAAAAAAAAACCCCAACCAATCCTTCTCCCAAAAAAGAAAAACCCTGGAGTGTTTATTGAGCAACTGTCTTTGCCCCTCGAGTCAAAGGAGGCTTTGTGCTGTCCACCTGCAGATCTTCCTAACTTTCCTCCTGCTTTCTCCCCTTTTGTGATGATGAAAGCTTTTCCACTCGAAAACACAAAAAAAGCATTTATTGTCTTTATGTTCAATTGCAGCCCTTCCTGTGCAGAAATTTCCAGGCAATACAGATACAGGAGGCCTTCAATGTTAAAAATAAACAGCAGCC
>VZTJ01005910.1:464685-503824 GCA_013397795.1 Orthonyx spaldingii
ATTGTGATCCACACACAAAAGGATCAAAAAATAAACGATCCACAAAAATCCCTTCTCCTGGGGCTTAATCCAAGGTTTATTTCAGCTGAGGGAGACCTTTCTTTGACTTAGCAGACTGGATCTGGACTGAATTCCTGCAAAAGCAAAAAACTTTCAAAACTCTTTGTAGAAATAGGAAAAGCCTTGGAATGAGGAAAAAGGAAGGGAAGAAGGGAAAGGTTCTGTTGGACGCTTGGGCTCTCACTTAAATCCCACTCAGCTGTCTCAGAGCTCAGGGAGGCGGCAGCACCTGAGGCAGACACCTCAGGTTTTTACCCCTGCCTCAGGTGTATGAAGCAGTTTTTACCCCTGCCTCAGAATCCTGGTGGTTTGTGTGTAAACCTTCTGTTCCCTGCCTGCACAGTTTATCACAATATTAGCAGTTTGTGGCCGAGTGAATGAGTTCACAGCAGACACCGCTAAGTGAGAGGAAAGTGTGCCTGTCCTAAAAGCCATAAAATGTTACAGCTCAGTCCTGGCTAATAACTGTGGTGATGGATGAATGTTAATACCCAGGGACACGCACTGGGATTCACTTCCAGCTTGATCCCGTGCATTGTGTGGGCCACGTTTGCACCAGGATGGGACCGAGAGAATTCTGGCTGCTGGATTTTCATAGAATCACAGGATAGTTTGGATTGGAAGGGACCTTAAAGACCACTTAGTTCCATTCCCCTGCCATGGGCAGGGAACCTTTCACTAAATGTCTTTCATTTTATATCTGTGCCCTCTGTTTCTTTCTCATTTTGAGGATCCCTGAGCCTGCCCATGGTTTGGGGCCACAAGACCTTGTGCATTTACCTGTTTTCCCTGTTTGTGAAGCCAGAGCCTGCTGTGGGATGTAGCGGAGTTCCAGACCCAGGAACAGCTGGAAAGGGTCTTTTTGGGGCCCTGAGCCTGTGACACGTGTTCCCCTTCCCACATGGGCGCAGGCCCAGCGCAGGTCACACCACGACTCAGGGCTGCAATTACACAGGTATGTGCCTGCTCATGGGGCTGAGGCCAAAATTCAGATCCTACTGGCTTAGCAAGGGGTAAATTTGGCCAGTGTTTTTACCAACCCCATGACATCACATTCGCTTGACCTGCCGTGAGTAATGTAATTAGAGCCTGGGATGAGTGAGGCAAGGAAAACAGGATCAGAGAAGAAAGAGATTGCAAGGCAGTGACGAGACAGAAGAGTTAACTTTGGAGGCAGGTCCAGCAGCAGGCCAGAGATCTGGGGAGTTGGTGGCAAGAGGTGGTTTTTGAGGAGAGGGGTGACCCAGATGTGTTCCATTTCCTTTAACACCAGCAGCCACCAAAGTGACCTGCCCACACCAAGCTCCTCCTGCCAAGCACAGGGAGAAATGGGCAACTCAGGGGCCTGGGCATCCTTCCAGCCCTAGACAACTATCTGTTGATTTTAAGGAGAATTTTGAGCTAAGACTTGAACCTTCTTAGATGACAAAATTATTTAGGTGAGATATATCCCATACAAAATCCCATAACTCAGGAGGGAGCCAGCAGCTGGGACTGAAATTGGAATTAAGTTACTGGAGTTACACAGGGTTCTTGAACCAAAGGTGATTGGGAGGTGTGGAGGCAGAAGTGAAGAGGGAAGGAAAATTGTAGGGATGAGCAGGGAGGCAGATGTGCACCTCTGGGGAAGCAGAATTCCACCTCAGGGATCAGCAGTGGGGAATGAGGACCCACCAGCCACAGAGGGGACTGGAGAAAATGCAGATCCCGAGTGAGAGGGAGGACGGAACAAAGTGCCAGGTGTGTGCTGGGCTGAGAGAAGGTGCTGAGCTGGAAGGGGAATGCTGGGCAGGGATTTTTCCTTCCCCAGGCAGGACAAGGCTGTCTAAAGGTGCCCCATAGTAAAGGTTCTCTTCAGGAGTTCTGGCAACTCACACTCACAAACTGCATCCCAAAAGCCACCTGGTGCCTGAGCTTGCACCAGGAGAATCCACTGAGAAGATTCAAACTGATGCCCAAGAGGTTCAAAATTTATCAGAAATAATAGATATAAATATAATAGATAACAGAATATAAAGGAAGCCCACAGACCACTGTCCCCACCATGAGAAAACAGGCATTTGAAAAATACTTCTTCAATTTCATTAACTTTGTGTGGGGATGGGATACATGTGGCCAGAGAGCAGTTCAGCAGTTATGAGAACTCTCTGGGGGAAATATGTAAAAGCAGATGAGGATGCAGGCACAAACCACTGTTGTTATTGCACCTACTGAATGTGTGGCAGTGTTTTAGAATACATATTACATGGGCAAAAAAATAAAAACTAGTGATTTTTAATAGATATTGGTGAATTAGCAATTTTTTAGGAATATGTGAATACTGTTGTGGCGATGAGGGATAGGTCTGAAGCTGTGGAACCCACAACTGAATCCATGGAGATGCTGCAGCTTCAGAGGATCGTATTCCCAGGGCTGCTGTGACCAACTGTGGCATCAAAGCTTCCACCAGCCTGGAAGGAGTGAGCTGAGCAGGGTTATGTGTCCTGGTGTCTTGGTGACAGAGACTGAAAGCCACAAGCCGAGAGCGGCTGTGAGTGATCCCGGTGTAACTCCGGGATGCTCCCTTTGCCAAGATGATATCACCTAAGTGGGATGGTCTGGTGCAACTCCCACTGGTTAATTCTTCATTAGCCACCGTTCCACACCTGATAAAAACATCTCACACTGCCTGTAGCAGGATGTGGCCTGAAGTGTCACTGAACCAGGCAGGTTACGCGGACAACCCCTATGGAGTGGAAGTTTTTTAGGCACGTGCTGGCTCTGGAAAAATGTTGCAATGCCTGTCCACCCTTTGCTGGTAGGCAGCACTGCTGGGATGGCCAACGTGATGAGGCCACTGCCTTGAGCAGGATGTTGTGATGAGCAGCTCAGGCCTTGCTTTGCTGTGTAAATGAGAATGTGAGCACAGCAGTCAGAGCTGGGGAGGGGAGCAAAACCAAACCAAGCCACAACACACCCACCCTGGATGAGAATGATGTGGATTTCGATCAGCTGTAGTGGTTGGGCCCTTCTTGGCATTGTGTCATCTTCCAGGACATCACTGTCAGGGTCAGGCCATTGCTGTGCTGGTGGCAGAGCAAGCAGGGATGAGGCTGAGATAGCTCCTCTACATTTTCCCAGCTAAAGTGAAAGAGGTTGGTACCTCGTGGCTGGCACCTGAACTCAGATGACCTGGCCAGAAAGACTTGAAGCAGCAGGATTTTTGCTAAATATTATCTATGCTTCTGTGTCTGAGTCAGCAAACGGGCTTTGTGCTACTTTGAAGCTACTGCAGTGACACGGAACGATGAACATCCATCCATCATTGTAGCCTGTAAAATGACACCCAGAGCTCCCAACCGCAGTTAAGTCCCCCCAAAAAAACCAACTGTGTCAAAATGTTGTAGCAGATTTTCCTGGCAGGTATCAGGCTTTCAATGGACAGGAGATGCATCCAAATATTGTGCTGGAGGTACCAGATCAAGCCACTGCTCTTCAGTGTGGTACTTCCAGAACTAGACACCACTGATGGTTGAAGCAGCAGCCCCAGGGATGTGACCATTGAAATTCCAAAGTGATTTAGTCAAACTCAGGACTGGACTTTGCATATTCCCACATCCCCCTGGGCTGTGGTATGTGCGTGGCAGCTCCAGTTTAAAATTGTTTCCACAGGTGCCAGCTGCTCGTGCTTTTTGCTCTGGAGGGTCTCAAGTTAGTCCTTGACACACTGGCTGGGATGCCAGGTACAACAGGAACTCTTGAGAATTCTCTTGGATCTTGCAAAAGTGCATTTTTTTTCCCCCTGTCATGCTCAGTTCCCATTTATAGGAAGAAATTTTGTGTGTTTGTGTCTGTGGGGTGGGCTACATATACTGTGAAGTTTCTGGTCTTGGTGAGATCAGAGAAAAATGGGAACTGCACACCCAGAAGGCCAGAAAAACAGAAAGCAAATAAAAGGAACATTATATCAACATGAAAATTAAATGGTTCTTGAAAGTAAAAAAAAAAAAAAAAAAAAAGTTTTGAGTTTGGAGCTTTCCAGTTTATGCTTTTTTTTGGTAAGTTTGCAATCGACCATAGTGGACTTGTCTACTGTAAAAGTGAGTGATAGAAGCTTTTCCCAGTTGTTTTTCCTTCTGAGTGAGGAGAAGCAGTTTCCAGTAAATGAACAGCAATCAGCTGCTTAATCATCACCGTTGAGCAGAGGTTTCAAAACCTGAGCCAGATAATTGTGTGAGTGCTGCTGGCACCGTGTTCCTGCTCTCTGACTGACAGAGCCAACCTTGGGCTCACCTTACCCGGCCACGTGGCTTCCTTGGCCCTGGCATTGCTCTGGAGAGTGGAGGCTGCCAGAGCCAACCCCGGGAGGTGAGGAATGAGGGACCTGTAGGTATTTTGTCAGCCCATTCAGAGAGGCAGCTCAGCTAATGTTCCCTTCCCTTGGCAGCCTTTTCCTCCATATGCTGAAAATATTTACTCTAAATAGAGGAGATCTTTCAGGCTGGCTTTGGTGCCTGCAGTCAAAAAATAACAGACCTTGATTTCAGTCCTGTGTTCCTAAAGTGAGCAAATATGTGACTAACAGAGGAAAAATAATAACTAACACAAAAATCATGTGCATTCGGGTCTTTTCCTGTGGAACCACAGAATGGTTTGGGTTGGAAGGAACCTTAAAGATCATCTAATTCCCACCCTCTGCCAGGGGCAGGGACACCTTCTGCTAGACCAGGTTGCTCCAAGCCCCGTCCAACCTGGCCTTGGACACTGCCAGGGATGGAGCAACCACAATTTCTCTGGGCAGCCTGTGCCAGGGCCTTTATGGTCACCTGTTTTTGGACAAGAGGGGAGATTCAGACATTCACACCCTGAGTGTCTCCAGCTCACCTACTCCAGGCTCACTTCAAAGGCAATGGAAGGAGGCCACGTCTTCCTAGGCAAGATTTGCTCCTTTCCCTGGCGAGTTTGCTGGATGGGTCACTCAACTTGTACCAGCAGTGGCCAGAAACGCCTGTGAAATGGCATCAAAGAGCATCCACCAAATGTCCCTTGTCAGGTTTAGCTGGGATAATGTTTCCCAGAATCCAGGATCTGCCTCTCTCTGTTAAAAGGTAATTTTACTGCAGCAGCACTGAAATGCATTTCTGGGGGAGTCCCTTTTCCAGCACCGTCAGTGGGGAGAGCATGGTAGTCCTGTCAGAAAGCCTGGATTTTATTTGCCTTCAAGGGCTGTAGTAGAGAGATCAGAATGTGACTCAGGAAAGGAATTCTCCCCTAGAAAGTCCCCTTGAGTGGAATTCCAAGGTGTATTTGTTTACTCATTACAGTGGCTTGGTACCTTTTACTCAACCTCTTTTAAAAGTCAGTTTTTGTAAGTTGGAATCCACCCACAGGACCAGCAGGATCAGTTTAGATTCAAATTGTGGCACATTCTACACACGTGTGACTAAACAGAAACTGGTTTGCACAGCTAATTTTTCTGTGCATCTCCTCTAGAAGGTCTAACAAAAAGAAAGAGAATAGATTAAAATAAGATTTAATGACACCTAATTAGTCTGAATAATTTGGATTCCTTGAGGTTTCGGCAGAAGTAGGATCATAAAAATAAAGAAGGAATTTGCAGTAGCCCAAGTTTAAAATGGTAAGATAAAATAGGGATTTCCAGTTGTGGTAAAAAGCGAGAAATAATAACAATTCCAACACAACACTATGGACAAACAGACCTAAAAAGCCAGGAAATGTAGAAATAAAAATGATTTAGGTGAATAAGGGTGACTCCAAAATCTGGGGAAGGGTCTAGAGGGTAAATCATACCCTCCAGGGAGGAGGGGCTGAGGGAGCTGGGAAAGGGGCTCAGCCTGGAGAAAAGGAGGCTCAGGGGGGACCTTGTGGCTCTGCACAACTCCCTGACAGGAGGGGGCAGCCAAGGGGGTCGGGCTCTGCTCCCAGGGCACAGGGACAGGAGGAGAGGGAACGGCCTCAGGCTGGGCCAGGGGAGGCTCAGGGTGGACCCCAGGAGGAATTTCTGCCTGGAAAGGGTGGTCAGGCCTTGGCAGGGGCTGCCCAGGGAGGTTTGGAGTCCCCATCCCTGGAGGTGTCCCAGGAAGGCCTGGAGGTGGCACTCAGAGCTCTGGGCTGGGGACAAGGTGGGGACGGGTCACAGCTGGGACTCCATGGGCTGGGAGGGCTTTTCCAACCTCAGGAATTCCATGATTCTGCGAAAACCTAAGACCTAAGCAGAAATGCAGGGAGAGGAACACAAAACAAGGCGTACGAGAGAAGCACAATAAGGAGCTTTGGCCGAAGGGCAGCAGATCGGTCAACACGCGGGGGTTGTGCAAGACCTGAAATGTCTCAGAGATGGCAGCGATAGCAGGGACACAGCAGGGCCAGGGCTTGTGCTCTGAGTGACGCAGGGAGCAGCTCGACTGAGCATGTCCTCTCCTATCAGAATCTGAGAGTCTGATAACTTGTCCCTGTAATATTTTTTTTACATTGTGAATCGGTGTTTTTCAAATTCAGCCGTTTGACATACAGGAGAAGTGGGCAGACTTCATATTGCCAGATTAGAAAATCTATTTATTCTCCATTTCTTCATTTGGCAGAGGTGAGGCACAGATTAATGAATTAAGACTATTTTTTCAGGCTGTGAATAATTCAGTAAGATTTAGAAACATGAAATCATAGAGTAGGTTGGGTTGGAAAGGACCTTAAAGGTCATCTCATTCCAATTCTCCTGCCATGAACCTTCCACTCATGCAGGTTGTTCAGAGCCCCATCCAGCCAGGTCTTGAACACCTCCAGGGATGGAGAGTCCACAACTTCTTTGGGCAACCAGTGTTCTGACACCAATCTAGACTTCTTACCGATTCCAGAAAGTTTGAATTCATTTACTATGAAAAACAACAGGAAAAAAAATATCCAGAAAGAATGGAAAGCTCAGGGTTGGCACCAGGGCTGAAGAGGTCAGTGTAAGCGAGGTCACAGCTGTGCTGGTGTTGGTGTCTGTTGCACACGGGAGGTGATGTCAGGAGGAAAAGGAGGTGGAGCTGTCAGACTCCAGGAGGAATAGGTGATGGAGGCAGGTGAGGATTGAAAGCATGAGCTGGAGATGACCTCTGCCTCCAGTGCTGACTCACAAACCAACCGTGCGGTTTTCACAGACGTGACACCGTGTACACTGAGAGGCAAAAATACATATCTGTGAGGGGTGTTGTGTGCAATCCCCAGGAATTGCAGCAGCAGCCTTACTCACGGATATCATCGGCAGGGAGGGATAAAGTAATCCTAAGGAGGGAAAAAGGCAGGGAGCAGCTGGCCACGCCCCGGGAGCCGCGTGTGCCTGCTTTGCTTCATCGGGAGGAGCATCCCGGGTTTGCAGCTTCCATTTCAGCTGGAGATCCATCCCAAGTGGGAGAGGGTTGTGGGTTTGGCACCGAGGAGGATGTGCTGGTGTGTGAAGGAAGGCAGCAGGGTGTCCCTGGGGGTGCGTGTGGACTCTCCCTCGCTGGGCTGGAGGTGCGGCAGGCAGGGCTGTGTGGTCATTCAGCCTGGAAGGGACCTCCGGGGTCTTCTGGCCAACCTTCCCCACACGCAGAGCAGGGCCCTGTGGTGCAGCAGCAGGGCCAGGTAGTGTGCAGGTATTCCTCGTGGGATAAACCCTGTGATGGTGACAGCATTTGGCTGATGCATTGGCACCAGCGTTTGAAATCCAGGTGGGAACTCTTCAGTAATTCCTGTGGGTCCTTTGGCATCACTGTTTGAAATCCAGGTGGGGACTCCTCAGTGGCTCCTGTGGGGCAGGGGATATCCCCTCCTGAAACCCCCAGCCCATCCCCAGCCACCTCCTGCCACTGGCAGGTTTGAGAGCAGCCCCTGCCCCTGCCTGGTTCCCCAGGAGCGTCCCTGGCCATCACCCCATTGCCAGTCCCCCTCCATCTGTCCCACCCAGGGCTGTCAGCCTGTGGGAGGGGGCTGGGATCCTCCTCCCCATGGTCTCAGCCCCACCCAAGGAGCAGGTTTGAGAGGGCAGGGTCACCATGTGCCATCTGGTTTCATGGTATTTCTCTGGTCTGTCTGTGTGGGGCCCTCAGCACCCCACAGGGGTTGTGCCCATCGTCCCCGTGTCACCATCAGCCAGCCCCACCAAGCTGGCACAGTCACCTTGAAGCTGGGGAGAGCTGCAGTTTTGTTTGTGCATTTTTGTTCCCGGAGCCCTTATGTGAAACCAAATTTTCCTTTTCCCCTCGCTCTCTTTTTGTTTTAAACAAAATCTTACGTTCTTCTGCTTCCCTGCAATTCTAGGACTTGGGTATGGTACATTTCGTGGGCCTGAGAGCTCATGATATGATCAAGTTGTAAAAAAATGAAGCCAATTCCAGACAATTTTCCACTGTGGAGTCCTGCCTAAGTGGTGTTTGCTAAGACATGGTCCCCCTTGTCGCCACAGAAGTTCAGATACATTTCCCCACTCTTCTGGCAGACATTGTTTACGTCTTCCAAAGTTTCAAAAGGAATGGCAATTAACAAAGCTATTTATGTGCCTAAGTAAATTAAAAAAAAAAAAAAAAAAAAGCTATGTCATAACATATTTGTTGTATCAGCATCATCTGCTTAGCCCGGATTTTTGAGCAGCATTTGCTGGGAGTGTTTTTTGAAAGATCTCCAGAAGATGTGGCGGTGCAGTGGCACAGGAGACCTTCCTAACCCCGGGCTGAGGCAATTCTTGTGCCCTCCTCTGCCTTAAATCACCTTTATCTGATCTGCCCACGTTTACAAACGGCTCAAGTGCCTCTTCAGCCCTGTCTGGATGGAGATAAACTGCTCCTGGGCGGAGTGCTGGTAGGAAGAGCGAACTTCCTCCCCTCCATAGATGGCTGAAATATATAATCTTTGGGAATTAAAGGCTCTAATTACCTCGCAGGGAGCTGTGTCCACGGGAGCACTTCCCACAGGGGTGGAGGAGAGCCAGGAGGCCTCGGCAGGGACATCTCCTCCCTGGATTGACGTCTGCGTGCCCACACAGGGGTCAAGACTAAGGGAAAGGCAGGAACCACAGGGTTTCATAGGAAAACAGCAGAAATCACTTGGAAAAGGCAATGCATTTCCATTTGGATTTTTTTCACCATGCTCCTTTGCTAGAAAGCCATGGGGATGTGGAGATTGAAGCACTGAGGTTTCAGCATTGAGGCTGCACCATCCCAAAGATAGGAAAGGTACAGCTCTGCTGATTTTTGCTATTCGGTCACCTGAGCTGTGGAAAAAGAGTGGAAGAAGTGTGGCCAGCAGGCAAGGAATTCTGCCTCTCTGCCCTGCTCAGGTGAGACCCCCACCTGCAGAGCTGCCCCAGCCCTGGGGCCCAGCACAGGAAGGATGTGGAGCTGCTGGAGAAGAGTCCAGAGGAGGCACCAGGATGATTTTAAAAAATTCTAAATGATGATGACCTAAAAAGCACCATTGCTGGCTACCCAAAGGTGGAGGTTTGCTTTGACTTCAGTGCTCCAGGTGAACATGCCCAAGGAGAAGAAAAGCAATTCCATACAGAAAAATAAATGGAAGGGAAAAAATCCTTCATACAGAAAGGAAAACATCACCCATGAGGTGCTGTGGGTGAAATTCATCCTGGCTGCCCGGATAGGCAGGGACAGCCAGACCTGGGATGCTCCTGGTAAAGGGAGAGTCTCCCTGTGCCTCCTGGAAGCACTGACATTTCTCCCTGATTTCGGTGGTGAAGTTGCAACTGGCAACAAAAATGAGTTCTAGCACAGGCATGGACCAGTCAGGGCTACTCAGATGAAAGTTGTTTTGCAGGAAGCTGAAAATGCCAAAAATGGCAGTGTTTGGGTAAATCTTTGTATTTGCTTACGTATTTTGTGGGTGTTTTCAAAGCCTCAAGGAGATGCATATGGTCATTTCTACCTCTGAGCCGAGCTTGCCCCACTCAGGAGAAGAATCACCACACGAAGATCTGGGTTTGTGTTGTGCTGGACACATATTTTGCTCACTCCATCTTCAGCTGAGTCTGAGAAAAATGTAGATCAGCACCCAAAACATGAAGCTCTTTGTGCAAGAATTTCTCCTCTTCTTCCCAAGTCTCCCTTTAACCCTTCTGGCAGGTCTTTTTTGATTTCCTCCAAACTTATTTAAGGACAGGCTATTTTTTCCCCTGGGGCAGCTGAAGACAAAGGCCACTTGTCACTTTTGGCTTTTAAAGGGACACAGTGTCCGTTCTTAGAGTGCCAAGAGTAGCCGTCCAGGCGCTCGCTGGTTACGGCTTTCCAAGAAAAAAAAAAATCGCTTGCGAGCTAAAATTAATCCTGGGAAATTTCAAACCAACAGGAACATCCTTGAGAAAGCCAGAGCATAAACAAGGGGCGAGAACACAAACATTGCTTTGAACGCTGCTGCTTGTGATGTCGCTCCGACAGAAGGAAACAGGCCCAGGCTTTAATGGATCAAAAGAAACAAAGGACTGGCTCGGCTTCACTCACCAAAGCCAGCAAGCTGTGTGTGCTCAGCAACAGCTACAGCCAGACTATTTCTTTCCTCCTGCAAGTAAAAAGAATGTCTCGACCACCTATCATTTATCAAGCATGGTTTCTGAAGCAGGGGACAGGTTCTTAGTGCAGGTCGGGGTGAGCATTGCATGGCGGATTTAGTAAAATACTCTGAGACATTGAAAATGATGGCACTCAAATGTGCATTTAACAGAGTGCTGAGGGCACAGCAAGTGCATTTAAGGTTGTGCTTGATGAAGGGATTGTGTTTGCCTAAAAGGGTATCAGCCTAACTTTTGTAGTGCCAGCGTGACTTTTCATTTAAATACAAAGACACATTGCAATGGCAAGTATATGATACAAGAGAAACTTATGTATCGTGTTAGTGAAAAAAAATGGTTTAAAAATGTAACAGCTCCCTGTGCAGCCTTGGTGTGAACACCTTTAGCTCTGTAATTGAAGAGCATCACCATAAGTACACTGCTTATTTCCATATGCCTCAGCCTAGTGGAGTGCACAGCATGGCTGGTGGTCTTAAAAGATTTTTAAGAGCCAGGTCCAATTGTAATATTAATTTTACAACTAACACAGTCAAAACAACCACTGCTGCTAAACATGGTTGCACAAGCTCAAATTAAAGCACTCTCTGATGTACCCAGAGCTGTGCCATATATCATGTTTTATACTGGTTATCATCAGCTACCCAGTTTGTCCAACACTTTAGATGTTATGGCTTCAAGGAGGGGCTGCAGTGCTCCGTGCCAAAATTGCCAGTTGTCCTGGGTTGAGACAACCATTAAACTCCTGCAGACTGAAGCCAATTTCATTATGAATCATGGATTTTGTGGATTACCACATGCTTACTTAAAAGGACAAATAGCTTTGCTACTACAGGAATAACAGTCTCCGTGAGATCAAAAGCAAGAAGGGGAAAAAAAAATGCCTCCAGTCATGAAGAACACTCAAAGCAAGTGGTGGCACAAGGATTATATATTACCCATGCATGTAGAGCAAGGCAAACTGTCATTAAATGTTCCCAGGAATGCAGCTGAGGAGCGTTGGCAAACTCTTTTAGCAGTGGAGGTTTTGGAGGCCAGCACTTTTATTTTTAATTTTTAAATGGAGTCTTTCTGTTAAGCTCCTTGCAGCAGCTGAAGGAAGATGTCAGGCTTGCCTTGGGCTTTTATGAACACGTTTGAAAATCAGGGCCAGGGCTGGTGATCTGCTGCTTAAGGATTTGGGAGCTCAGCACTGGATAGGAGGAGGAGATGGCTGGAGTTTCTCTCTGGCTGACACACCTGAAAATCTACATACTTACCAGGACTTACCCTGACTTAGAAATACAAATTCCATTTTTAACTGCAAATATTGAAATCCTGCATGTCTCCCACTCCTGGGAATGTGGGAGAAGAAACTGAAGAAATAGCTATTTTGCCCCAGTGCAATATACCCTGAGTGAGGACCTTTCCAGAAAAGGACTGTGAGCTTTTCAGAGAGCCAGCTTCCTTTAAAAAAAAATACAGATATATAATACAATGTCCCTTATGAGCTACAGACGTGGCTGCTGCAGGGATAACTCTTCCTGTCTGCAGAGTCTTCAGGAGCAATGCAGGAGTTTCAGGCATTTTTCTTTCCAGGGCCTATTTTTAAAAAGAGTTTTAAAAAAATAAACGAAGAGCAAAGTAACAGGCGTGACAATTGAGCCACAGGTTACTTGAAGACATCCCTGAACTGCAGCACTTCCCAGGACCTCTCCTCATGTTCATCAGGGCAACAGAACTACACAGAGACCAAAAACTACCACTGAAACCAAGGATTTTCTTCCTTTCACTGCTGTGACACACTTCCCAAGAATTTAAGTATAGTGCAGAACAGAATAAGAGAGTGGCGATTTTTCTTTTATTTCTTTTCCATCCTGAAGGGAGAAGAGTTTGAGATGTTTCTGAGGATCCCTCCTGCCCAGTCCAAATTTCACAGAATCATAGAATGCTTTGGGTTGGAAGGGACCTTAAGGATTATCTTGTTCCAACAAAATTGGACATGGGCAGGATCTTTAGGGTCCCTTCCAACCCAAACCATTCTATGATTCTACAACTCTTTGATGAGCAATCTCACCAGCTGCAGGGAGGCTGAACTCCTTCCCTTCCCAGTGCTTTCCCACCTGTGGATAGGGGGGTTGATGATCCCATTATATCTGCTTTGCATAGCCAGGTCTTGGATGTTACACAAATAATTTGGCTTGGGCAGCTGAAAATGCTGCCTTGGGTCTGGTGAGAGCACTTTGCTTTGGGATGTGATGCTTCAGAGAGCCCTGAGCATTTCCACATCTCCCTGGGGGACAGTGAATCACCAGAGATAAGTGAATGACAGGACACAGCCCTTATGACATGTGCAGAGCGCGTTAGGTCACAGTTTCACCTCCTTCAGATCCAGAAAAGGCGTAGATGGGATTTCTGTATTCCTTGGCGCGGCCAGCGACATCATGGTTCAGTTTTCCTTGTGACAGAGGTGACAGGGTGTTTGTTCCCCGGGCAAACCCTGGGATGGTGCAGCGGGACGCTGTGACCTGTTGGTGTTGCACCACAAGCGTTGGTACAAAACACCAGACAGACCCTTGGAGGCTCTGACAACGAGCTCTCAGCTCATCCTCCCCGCCTGCATCCGCCCTGGGCTGCAGGATTTCTTCCAGCCCAACCAGCCCAGACCCAGGGCTGGAGGGGCTGCTGTGTGGATCTGAGCAGCTGGACAGCCAAGGAAGGCTTGGAGCTGTGCTGACTCCTCTCCCAGCGCTCAGGCCAAGGTTAGAACCGCTTGTGTCTGGCCTTTGTAAACACACTACTGGTGAGCTCTGCATCGCTGTGCTGGGTGTGAGTCCCTCTGCACCTTACTTCCAAAATTATTGTTCACCTACCCACTCCTGCAGCCACTTTCTGTTGCCTCTGGCCACCCCTGAGCCTGCCCCATCCCTCCTGTTCACCCTGGGACACCTCTGTCCTGAAAGTGACATCACTCCATGTCAGGGCGAGCCGTGCCGGCAGATTCCCAGATTTTGCTTTCTGAGGGCTCAGCCAGGACTGAGCACCCCTGTGTGTTCCAGAGAGGCGAGCAGCTTGTGGCTGAGAGGACAAAGTCCCCTGTGTGGGGGACACGGCTCGTCTGGCAGCCCTGAACCCTTGTCCTGAGCACACCTCCCACGCTGCTGGGCACTCGGCCAGGAGCTGCACCCACACGGAGCCCACACCACCAGCACGAGAGAAATCAGCTTTCTGCTGCCATGGGGCTCCTTTGGGTTGTGGGGTTTCTTTTTCTCTAACCCTTCTCCTTCTCTTTTTCTTGACAGCAGTTCAATTTTGCCGCCAGATCTTGTTCTTTCTTTTTCATTCCTTCAGCAAGAAACCTGCCCACATCCTTCCCAATTGCATTGAAAAACCTTCTCCAACTTGTAAATAAATATCAAGAAAAGCCAAGTTTTAACAATAGCTGTTAATGCTTGACTATAAAACATCATCCACCAGGCAACACACAGGTGCTGACAGCAGCTAAACGCTGGCTTGGGCAGCTCTTGTGCTGTTTTCTGCAATGCCCTCCACACCTCACCAGGATTAATGTATTGTTGCACTGCTGCTGGTCCCGGAAGTCCCAGGATGTGGAGCAGAAGGGGACTGTGCATGTCCAGGACCCCACTCCCCCTGCTCAGTCCCACCCTTTGCCCAGATCCTGCCTCGGAGGGGATGGCCCAGCCTCTCTCTACACCTGCTCCCAGCTCGGACCTCCCAGGTGTGTCCAGATGGATGGTGAGGAGAGTTCAAAGAGGCAGCGAGCTGGCTGTACACAAACGGCTGGAGATAAGAGCCCAGACGGTGATAGGGGTATGATTCAGGTGGTGAATGAGGGCTGCTCCCTCTCCCACTGCTGGAACCTTTGCTCCCTCAAGACAGAGCAATGGAAAGCCGACATGCTCTGTGCTCCCAACCGGCTCTGAGGACAAGGCTGCTCCCTGTCCTGGGTTTACTCACAGGTCAGGACCTCAGGTGTTAAGCCTCACTTCTGAGGCGACTCATGAAACGGATTTATGAAAGCCAGGGAGTATTGTAAAAGTTGACACACCCTTGGCCTTTACTTTCTGCATCTGCAAGAAGGCTCTGCCTCAGGAATTGATGCCTTGTAAAGGGATCTGCTCCCCGTGGCAGGGATGAGGGTGGTCACTCATCCCGTGAGCATCTCTGGCAGTAAGAGAAAATTCCCTCCTTCAGGAGCTGTGCCTGTGTCACACAGGTGGGGCACAGCAGGTCCTGGCTGTGGGGAGCACAAATGGGCTCTAACACCAGGCTGGGTTTGAGTGGGCTGCAGAGTCCTGCAGCAAGGCCGACAAGATCAGGAGTATCTAATTGTGCTCCTCGAACCAACATGGGCTTAGTCACCTTCTCGGGGTTGTTTTGGAAAATGTGAGGGAAGAGCTCGGCTGGAATGACCTCGTGGTGTCAGTCCTCCCAAACCCTGGCCAGTCCTAGGCTCTTCCAGGGAGCACTCAGCCTCCAAAACTGAAGGTGAAGGCCAGGTTCATGTGGGTGCCTTCATTCTTGCTGACACCTTTTCAATGTAGGATCTGTGGGTGTTATCATGGGAGATGCTCAGAGGGCGGAGATCCCACTCTGGTGACTGTCGTGGAGGGTTTCCAGTGGGCAGTGGAAATTTTCTCCAGCTTTGTACCCCTCCATCCTGTTTGCTGGCACTGCAGGGCAGGAAGAGAACACCTGCAGGGTGGAACAGCTGGAGCCAACACTGATGCTCAGCCTCCAGACCACGGGTGCAGCAGGAGAGGGCAAACCACCCCTGGTGCCCAAGGGGTCAGTTTTGGCCAGGCCAGTTCTCAGCAGTGGGTCACTGCAGGAGCTTAGGCCTGGACATCTTCCTTTCTGGGCTCCTGCCTCCCCTTCCCCGCTGCAAATTAAAATAAAACACTTCTGGACTTTCTAAGCAGCCTGTAACAAGTTTTGTTGGGTTTTAATGACCTTTCAGAGCTTAGCTGGGCAGGCAGGCTGGCAAAGATGCACATGCACACACACACTGCTTCTGCAGGCCTCTCTGCATGCTCCCAGTCTCCAGGGAATGCTGACTGGGAGGGATGGATGCTATTCTTAGAGGGCAAGAGAGAGGCTTCATGCTCCAGAGAAGCTTCAGCTTGCAAAGGCTTGTTCCTCCATCATCACTTTGAAGAAAGTTGAAGGCTGATTTAACTGTCAAAGATAATTACTGGAACAGGCTTGCTTTTCCCGGAAAGATTATACTCACTCAAAACCAGCTTCTTCTGAAAACACTTTGCAGACAATAAAAGGTTATTGGCAGCTATTAAGTCCTAAACATTATTTACTTGCTGCAGAGCAGGGTCACAGGAGCAGCAAGGGTTCAAACTCCATGGCAGGGGCAGGGCTGCACCTCTCCTGTCTCCCCTGGGCTTCCACGGTGCCTTTGGCCACAGGGGACCCTCACCTGGCCCAAACTTGGGCTCCAGGTCTGCACCAGGCAACCCTTTGCTCCCATGGAATGAGGGCTCCCAGATCCTGGGGTGCTCCCCTTTCCAAAGGAGGTTGGGTTTAGGTTGGAAGGGGCCTCAAACATCATCCAGTGCCCCCCCTGCCATGGGCAGGGACACCTCCCACTGTCCCAGGCTGCTCCAAGCCCCAGTGTCCAACCTGGCCTTGGACACTGCCAGGGATCCAGGGGCAGCCACAGCTTCTCTGGGCACCCTGTGCCAGGGCCTGCCCACCCTCCCAGGGAACAATTCCTTCCCAATATCCCATCTAATCCTACTCTCTGTCAGTTTGAAGCCATTCCCCCTGTCCTGTCCCTCCATCCCTTGTAAATAATCTCTCTGGATCTTTCTTGCAGGCTCCCTTCAGGTACAATTGGCCATACATAAATTTAGAAGTTTTTCATATATATCTATGTTCATAAGCACTCTATATCTTTTTTTTCCAAGGCTATTAGACATGCTTATTAATTTTGTTAAATATTCAGTCTTTGTGTCTACTCACCCCTACACCCTTCTGAAACAATTAAAGAAAAAAAAAAGTCTGATTTCAATTTAAAAAAAATGGAGAGGCAGAAGTTATCCCTGTACTGTAGGACCCTGTAGGTTGGTTGGATTTCAGTGCCAGATTACAATATTTTTAGCCAACATGGAATTTTTTTTTTTTCCAGTGGGTTGGCTGAGACTTTGCTTGGGGAATTAACTGTGCCAGCTCAGTTGCCACAAATATTTATCTCTTCTCCCTCCAGGATCACGGGATACTCCGTGTTCCACACTGGCACCAAATGGGTGGAGGAACTGAACTCGCTTCTAAACCAGGTTTAACAGAGGAGCAGCACAGACTGAACCTACATTGGTAAATTAATGGTGACCAAGGATATTGCCCAGCAGTCACCACAAGGCACAGAGCAGCCCCTGTCTGTGCTGCTGAACGGCCTCACCACCCAAAACAAGGTGGCCTTGTGCAATCCACCTTTTGGGAACAGCCCCTGAAATGCTCTACCTGCCAAATCATGCCCCAAAGTTATTTAGGGCTAGTGCTGGCAGCAGCACCAGATTTAGGTCAGGAAGCATCTCTTTAGTTTACCAACATAAAGGATCTCATTGCAGGGCCTGATAGTGCTTGAGGGCATTGTCATAATCTTGCATCTTCTGACCAGTACAGGGCTTAAATCTTCAGCTGATGGGCAGCATGTGGAGCATTTAACCCAATTTTCCACACTCATTTACCCAGACTTCTGTCAGTGCATTGTGCAGGGGACTGGTGCTGCCTGGAGTGCTGCCAGCACAGGAACAGCATCACTTCACAAAACTCCTCCTGGTTAGATGGTGCATTTCCATCTGGAGAGCTGAAATACTTGGAGTTTACAAAGTCTGTGTGAAAGACAAGTTGCTGTATCTCCAGGAGCTGCACTCAGGGTGAGCTGCAGTGGGAATAATTGGCATTGCTGGAGTTCCCTTATGAAACAACACATTTCCCCTGGCCCCTGCAAAAAATTTGCTGTTCTGTGTTAGCCACTTCCCCACAGCCAGAAGTTTATCCCAGAAATTTATCTCCATGATATATGTGTGGAATGAGTGCAAAAGAGACTCTCAAGGAATGTGCTTCTGATTTACCCCTCCGTCACACTGCTGCACAATCCTAAACCCAGGGGTCACTAAAAGGACCCATTTGGCTCTACATGTGTGTGGTAGGGAGCAATTTGGTGCAGACAGCAGCACGTCCCCTCTTCATCCCTGCAGGGAATAAGGGACTGAAGGGAAGTGAGCGTGGGCGCAGGAATGAATGCACACAAACCTCCCTTTAGTTAATTTAGCCAGGAAACAATGCACTTCTGCTCCATGAAAACAGTGAGATCCAAAGTCAGTTTGCAGCAGGAGTACTGGGACAACTTCCTTCCAACCCTGGATAGTTTCTGCATTGAGTTTGTTATTGTTTCTAAGGGAAATGATTTGAAAAGTTAGTAAGAGAGCATATACCAAGCAGTCCACAGATCTCAAGTCATACATTCCGACTGGCAACCCAGAGATGAAAGGCTTGGAAATCTATCCCTGAACTCTTTTCTGGATTTCTTGGCATCAGGATAATTCAACTGGGAATGTCAAGGGTTTTACTAAATAGCTGCTGGAAGGGCTCAGCAGCCGAAAACCCTGCTTCAGTCAGCAAACCAAACAGTTTAACGGGCATCACATGAAAAGCAAAACCAGAAGTTAATCAAAAGCAAAATAGGATGTCCTGACCGGGAATTCAACTCTGCCCCGTGATAGTTTGATATCATATCTACAGTGAGCTTCTGCAGCTGAACTGCACAGCACATTTTACCCCTAACTCATGTCAACAGAATCCACTGAGCACTAAAAATGTAGGAACATTTTTCCTCGCTTCTGCTTGGGTCTGTGAAAGTACAATGAGCTGAAGTCTGAAGAAGAAAGAAGTCTGCCTCTTTTTCTTCAGACTTCATTATTTTCATGGACTTTTTTCTGAGCTGTGTAAGATTCTTTTAATTCTAGAGTAACCATTGATTAAAAAGAAATAACAGAACAAACCAGACCACCATCTGCTCGCTAAAATCATACATTTATAATTGTAAAGTCAAGTCATACTACAGGGAAGCAACTCCTAGTAAGATCAATTCATGCAAATTACATGCAGGAAAAAACTGTAAAAGCATTGGCTCTTGTTGTTGCTCTCCCCCTCGCCTGCACTGCCCACAGCTTGACATTTGTTAATGGTTTTTCTTGACTGAGTAGTTCTTCTCTCAGGCAGTCTGGGAAGAGTTTCAGCTTTGTCCTCCACTGTGCCCATGCAAAGATTCTCAGAGGGAGGTGCTTGGAAGAAAATGGAAGGAGATTTTCCAGGGTCAGAGAGGCTGATCCAGCTGGGCTAAAGCTAGACTTGTTTGTGCCAGGAAATCCTTTCGGGAAGCAGAATCACAGGTAGCTTTGAAAAGCTGGGGAGATTTTTAGTTTAATTTCCATGACAAAAATGTTTGTGGTATTTTTATGACCTTGGTTTCTGGTCACCTCTGGTTGACACCTCCAATGTTCTTGGCTTCCACCTAAGGCGACTGCCTGAGAGGTGAGTCACAGCCTGGTTTCACCTGAGGGCAGGTTTCAAAGAGAAGTCCCTTGTGTGGAGGTTTTTTTGTTGCTCTCAGGTATCACAGTGAGAAATGAGTTAGACAAAGAAAGCCACCACAATCCCCCACAGGTTAAACAGCGTGTCTTGTGGGTACAAAAGAAGATTAATACTCTTCATGAGGGACATGGAGACAGGAAAAAGGTGTATTTCCTAAAGGGTTTGTGTATGGTTTGGGGTTTTTCCTTTTTGAAGCTCGTTCAAACCATTTGTGTAACTTTCCTTGAGACATCACACTTATGGCCCAGCTCTGGGCAGTTCGTTTGCCTGCTATTTCATAGTGAAATACTCCTGTTTCACAATGTTTTAACTCACAGGGCTTGAAATGACCTGTTATTTGTCTTCAGCATTATTTCAGTCAAGTTTCTTGTGCTGAACAACCCAGCTCTGCAGCCAAGAGAAGAGCATTCCCCCTCAAATAGTGGCAGCAATGTTCTGTGACGAAGCTCTGAAATGAGATTCAGTGCACGAGCAAATCCACCTTTGCTTTACTTTGTAGGAAGTGTTTGTGGCTCGAGAATCCATTTGATTTGTGATCCTTAACTGGAATGAAACAGACCATGTAATTCACAAGCTGCTTTTTTATTTCCTTGTCCTCCCCATTTCACTTTGAGAGAACATTACTTCACCACTGGAAGAGCCTGTGGCATGTCGTGAGCTGCCCCAACAGATGCATCTGCGATAAATGTGTGTCCAATCTTCACAACAGCAGCTGATTATAATTTATCCCCTTATCGTGAGGGATTTGTCAGCCTTTGGAATCCCTGGCTGACAGGGGTCTGTGGGTGATGGATCACGGTGGCTGTCTAGGCCTGATTTAGAGAAAGATGTTGACACACACGGCTCATTTCTGAGAAAAGTAGATTTTTATGGGACATGGAATCCTGTTACCTTGCTGCACCCTTCAATCTTGTGACAGAAATGATCCAGCACCCTTTTGACAGGGTTTGGATTCAAAGTGCAGCACAGATGCTCCTGGCTGTTTGTTTTGCTGCCCCAGGCTTGGAAACTGGTACAAGAATGAAAGCAAAGAGCACTTTTGCATGTGTGTTGTGGCTTCAGGTGGCTGCTCAGCCCTGTCCAGGTGGATCCCAGCACAAGGAATGTGCAACTGTGCTCACCTGGGAGTGCCACCTCTGCTGGTATTTCTCCTCTTGCCCCCACTATCAGTAAAACAGAGGAGTTGATCGGTGATTAGATATCTTAATTATCTTCCTATTGCCTGTTCAGGTCAGGCTGCTCTTGAGTTGGGCAATGGTGCCCATACCCAAGTGTCTGGACCTGGCAATCTGCCTGCTCCTTGCAGCACCTGCACATTCCCTGAGCGTCTGGAAGGTGAGTAACTCGCAGGGGTGGTGTGGAGATGGGGGTTTCCACACATTACAGAATCACAGAACAAGCTGAGTTGGAAGGGACCCACAAGGTTCATGGAGCCCAGCTGCTGGCCCCGCACAGGACCATCCCCAAGAGTCACACCCTGTGCCCGAGAGTGTTGTCCAAACACTTGAGCTCTGTCAGCCTTGGTGCTGTGACCGCTTCCCTGTTCCAGTGCCCAACCACACTCTGGGTGAAGAACCTTTCCCTAATATCCAACCTAAACCTCTCCTGACACAATTTAGGCCATTCCCTCAGGTTCTGTCACCGTCACTGAGAGGAGACCAGTGCCTGCCCCTTCTCTTCCCCTCACGAGGAAGGTGTAACTGCACTGAGCTCTCCCCTCAGTCTCCTCCAGCTGAACAGACCCAGTGCCCTCAGCCGCTCCTCACATGGCTTCCCCTCAAGGCCCTTCACCATCTTCATTGCCCTTCTTTGGACACTCTCTAATAATTTAATGTCTTTCTTGTATTTGGTGCCCAAAGCTGCTCACAACATCAAGCTGAGGCTGCCCCAGCCCAGAGCAGAGCGGGACAATGCCCTCCCTGGCCTGCTCAGCAATGCTGGGCCTGGTGCCCCAGGACATGGATGGCAGGACACTCTTGACTCATGTTCAACTTGCCATCAACCAGAACCCCCAGGTCCCTTTCCCTGGCACTGCTTTCCACCCTCTAACTCTCCAGTTTGTGCAGAATCTGGCACTTTCCCTTGCTGAATTCCATACGGTTGGCGACTGCCCCTCATCATCCTCTGGGGCAGCTTTGCATCCTTTGACAACTCCACTGCTCCCAGAACAACTGCATCCAGCCCTGAGCTCACTGGCAGGGATACCTCCTGCCAGGCTGGAGCACCAAGTGCTGAGTTTGGCTGCTGGAGGCCTGATTTTGGTTTAGAACCAGGGGTTTGCATTATCCCACTTATAATTTTGTCCACAAGTGCGAGCCCTGCAGCCTGTTTCCGAGCTGATCAGGCAGCTGGCTCCTGGAAGAGGAGCCACTGCACGTGTGGTCTCAGCCTGGCACAGTGTCAGGAACACTCCCCTGCCCAGTGGTTGTGCTGTAGCTGTAATTGTGTGATACACACCCCAAACACAGAAATCCAACGCTGCAGGCAGAGTTGCGCAGCCTCAAAATTGCACCTATTAAGGGCGAGACTGCCATGAAACTCAACAGGAAACTGAAGAGTGCAAACACTTCCAGAAACAAAACCTGCCCCCCTTTTCTTGAAATGTCACTGCTTTTCAAGGCATGGAAAGAATGAGGATTAAGCACCGGCGTCTCTTTAAAGACACGTCAAATGATCTTGAGCAACAGCGAGAGCTGCGTGTTTGGGCATCGCTTTGGATGTTTGGTAGGAACAGTTTATGGAAGGTCTTTCCAGGCATTTGCACAAAGAGAGTTCCATTAAATTGCATTCCAAGCTGAAGCCTCCGTTTGGTGGGAAAAGCAGGGAGAATTTAGGGGAATCAGAGAAGCTGTGCTGGGTGAGGGGAGAGAACAGCAAAAGAAAGGGTGAAGGGGTATTTCTGCCTCACTTTTTATTGCAGTGCTCCCTAAACACAAGTTCCCCTTGAAGGGTTGTAGGTTGTGTCACTGTCACCCCATAAAAGGCCAAAGCTCAGAGACAGTCCCAGTGCTGGCTGGGGACCTTTCCTGCTCAAAGAGAAAAAGAGGCCAACCTGATCTCACAATCTGATGTCAGACCTATCACGTCATCTCTTGGATTTCCTTGAACTGAGTTTTCCTTGAACTGATTCTCATCTGAGCTTGAGCACATCAGCTGAAAAAACCTCTTCCTGTCTTGATGATGGCATTTCTAGAGGTGAAGAAGTCAGTACACAACATGAAGCATTGTTTCCATTGGTTAATTCCCTCCACTATGAAAAATGTGCTTATTTTCCATAGAACAATCATATCTGGCTTTAATTTTTAGACACTGAGTGTTGTTGTATCTTTATCAGCTACTCTATCATCAGATTTGCATTTTCCAGAGATGCATTTTTTTAGCATATGACTCTGCCTTTTTTTTTTTTGTTAAGAAACCTGAGTTCTTGAACTCAGGGCTGACAAGGTCAGGAGTGTTTATGGGGAGTTCATCCTGGGAGCAGCACAATAAGTGAGGTATGGAAGAAAGTGAATGAGGAAAAGGCTGGTTTGGAGAAAGGCTGCAGTTCAGCCTGGAGAGGAGAAGCTCTGGGGTGAGCTCAGTGTGGCCTTGCAGGGCCTGCAGGAGCCCCAGGAAACATGGAGAGAGACAATTTCCAAGGGCTGGAGGGACAGGACCCAGGGAATGGCTTCCCAGTGCCAGAGGGCAGGGCTGGATGGGATATTGGGAAGGAATTGTTCCCTGGGAGGGTGGGGAGGCCCTGGCACAGGGTGCCCAGAGAAGCTGTGGCTGCCCCTGGATCCCTGGCAGTGCCCAAGGCCAGGATGGATGACCCTGAGCAACCTGGGCTTGTGAAGATTCCCTGCCCATGGCAGGGGGGTTTGGAACTGGATGATCTTTAGGTCCTTTCCACCCAAACCATCCTGTGATTCCATGAATATGCACAACTCTTCTAGAAACATCATCATGGTCAAAGTTTCTTCTTCCCTAGCCTACTTTTTTTCCCCAAGCTTTATGGTTTTACCCACGGTTATCTTGAGTTTATGGAGTTTAGCTTCCCAGCTGTCCCTGTACCAGCAATCTGTCCTCTCTGTTCCCCTGCCTGATGATTAGCAGCTCTCAGAAATAATCTGCAAGGCTGAATTTTCTGCACCAGACTTGTTTCCCTCCTAAGCGGGAAATTTCAGGAGGAATTTCTTTACAGAATGGGCTGGTCAAGCATTGCAAGGGGCTACCCAGGGAGATGGTGGAGTCCCCATCCCTGGAGGTGTTCCCCAGAAACACCTTGGATGTCCCTGAGCTTTGTGCACTCTCTGAGGTGGCCTCTCCTGCCATATCCAGAAGTTTGGGTTCCAGGTTAGAACACAAATTTCACAAATATTTCTGAGAATTTGTTTGGTTCTGTGTGGTCACAGTGTGTTTCATTTCAGGAATGGGATATTTTCCAAGCTGATAAACTTTCCAAACCTGAAGAACGCTTGAAATGTTTGTAATTGTGACTTTACCCTTGCCTGTGAATCCAAATCCAGACAATTTTCCTGTTGGTAATGCTTCGTGTATAGGGATTTCATTAGTGGATAATAATAGGATTTCTTTATGATTCCACCTGAAGCTTCAAATAGGAAGACACCAATAATAAAATAATCACAAACCTGACTCACAGAGCTAAAAACCAGATTTAGCACTTTCCAGATCTAAGGAGAAAACCCAATTAAAATTCTCCTGCTATCTGTTGATATTTTCTTGTGAATTGCTACACAGTTGTTGATTTCCTTTCAAATAAGCAAGCAACCAAAGAACAGACTACTTCCCTAAATGAGATTTTTCAGTGTTTGTTTGTCTTTCTCCATAGAAATTCAGGCCTTGTCCAGACTTGGGACTTGTAACAAAGACTAATTTTATATCCTGAGAGAGGAGAAAGATGAACACAGCAGAGGAAAGGAGATGTTGTCAGGACTTCCATGGGTTGAGCTTTGCTGCCTTGGTTTTATTTGCCTCTTCCATCAATAGGAAAGCCAATTTGCATTAGCACCAAAGACATGATGATGCAAGCAGCTTGTTTCTTTATTTCCCATAAATATATCGCATTAAAATGTAAAGCTTAAACTGCTTTGTACAATGCAAGCACCAACTCCAGCAAGGGAAATACGTAAACCACCTTATCTTGGCCTTCATGCACTCCTAAGTAATTCACATGAAAGGGTGATAAACATCAAACATTCTTAGTTTAAAACACTAGAATTAAAACTCTTCTTTTGGTGTTGTTTTGGTGTTTTTCCCCCACCCCCAAAGACACAGTTTCCTTTTGACCAGAGAAAACCATTCATTCATAAAGTATGTGATGTTCTGTTTTCAGTTCTCGTTTTGGGCAAAGTCAGGGAGGGACAGAAATATTGAGATGAAAAAGCAGATCTTCCAGTAGAACATTTTGAAACACAAGACTACAAATACATCCTCTACACTTTTTTTCTCCCCATCTGAAACAGGGACAAGTCTGGCACAAATCTGAATCATCTAAACTGCCTTTACATGCATTTTTTTGACAGATAAATATTCAACCAATCAAAGTCTCCTCACAATGCATCTTCCCTGGGAATGTTGCATTTAAAAACACCTAAACTTAAAAGCCTGACACTACAGGTAAGAAAAAAGCAGCCTTAAAACAATAAAAAAACCTTAAAATGTTATAAGCAACTTCTCCTTGTGACACTGTTGAATCTTTAGCCAGGTTTTCTGTGTGCTGACACACATGGTTGCTCAAGAGCTGAGCACTTGTTCCTGACATGCAGGCCTGCCAAAGCCAGAATAGTGAGGACATTTACCATGCAGTGATGTAATCTTCTCCCACATTTTGTAAATGTGGTTTTCTGTTGCAAACTTCCTTGGTTTTTAATAGTAAGGCAGCAGTGTTGAGTGTGTAGAGGCTGTGCTGCAACGTTAGAGCTCTTCCCTAGCAGCTTAGCTGGGATTTCATAACCTGGTGGAGAACTCTGTGTTCACAGCTGTCACCCATGACTTCACCCGGGTACGACTTTCTGTTCCTCTATTTATTTTTGGGGTCAGAGCTGACCAGCACAGCTCTTCTCCATCTGCAGGGGATGGTGGCTTGATAGCCAGTCCTGAAATCCAAGGGTGTGAAGGGTTGTCCCATCCACAGCCAAAACCTCGTGTCCCACAGAGGCAGAATAGGGCAAAGTATCCACAGGGACACTTTATGTGCCTCTTCATGCTCCCTCTGCATTCCTATTCCATAGGAAATATTCCTTTTGAGAGGAAAGCTGGAGCTGTTTTAATTTTGGACTTTTTTACATGGGAGCATGACTCAGAAAAGCAGCAGTGCACTATTCCCTGTGCCTTCCCCTGGCTTCGTTTATCCCATCCTGGGAGCAGAGTTACTCCAGGAGGCAAGTCCCACTTGGTATTTAAGCCCTGCTTTGTGATCTGATTGTTTCCCTTCCTGCCGGCACAAGGCTCCACAGAGTCCTTGAAGAGCTCATGGAGCAGCCAAAAGCAGTCCCTGTCCCCTCTTCTCCCCCTGTGCTTGGCAGGAAGGGCAGGAGGGAGCTGGGTCGGCTGTCAGGGACCGATAACATGCTCCGGGTATTTCCTGGAGGGAGCAGCTCTGATTTATAGCCAGGCCAAAGAGGCTGCTAAGGACCAGCTCTCTTCTTTCTCCTGCCTCCCACACACAGGAACAAGGAACAATAAAGATCATGACCCTCTTTCCACTCACATTCCCAGCCCCTTCCATGTTGTCCAGAAATGGGAGAAAAAAAATCATTGTAGGAAATGAGAAGTCAAGTGGTGGTGACAGGGCAGGGAAAGTCTTTGCCAGGCTGCTGTGGTGAGGCAGAAGCCACGTTCTCCCTTCTCCCTGAGTTGTTTTAGTGTTTGCAGATCCTCAGCTGGAAGAGTCTGGGACTTCAAACCAAAGTAAAAAGAGCTTCTGTGAGCAATTTGAGACTCACAGAATCATGAAATGGTTTGGGTTGGAAGGAACCTTAAAGGTCCTCCAATTCCACCCACTGCCATGGGCAGGGACACCTCCCACTGTCCCAGGCTGCTCCAAGCCCCAGTGTCCAGCCTGGCCTTGGACACTGCCAGGGATCCAGGGGCAGCCACAGCTTCTCTGGGCACCCTGTGCCAGGGCTTCCCCACCCTCCCAGGGAAGATTTTCTTCCTAATATTCAATCTAACCCTACTGTCATTCAGTTTGAAGCCATTCCCCCTGTCCTGTCACTCCATGCTCCTGCAAGGGAAGTCAGTCCCTGCAGTGAAGAAACTGCAGGAATGCAGCTGCAGGGCCCAGTTCCTTTCCTGGGCCACGTTTAAACTCTTATTTCTGAGGAGCTGGGGCAGCTTCCACACAACACCACCTCTGCTGCTGCAGTGGGGACTTGCAACAGCAGCAGAATCTCACTCGGATCTCAGCTGGATCTGAGTGAAATCCCTCTCAAGCAGAGGGAAATGCAGGGACAGTAATTGGCATGGAGCAGCAGCTCGGCTGTGCTAGGGATGGCGGATACTGTGGGAGATATTAAGAGGCTGCTGTTGAGGTGCTACTAATAATTTTCAGAATAATTTCCATTCCTATTCTTCCCCTGACAGCCTGCAAGTGCTGTGGGTCCTTTTAAAGCCATTCTGCCTGCGAACAGTTTATTGTTTTATTTGATAGGTTGCTTAGGGATAGCTCAGCAACTCCTGTGCTTTATTTCCCCCCTCCTTTCAAAGAGCGAGAGCATTTTAATATTTCTTGGAGAAAAATGGATGTAATAAAATATGAACATCTCGGGCCCAATCTCGCTGCAGTGGAAAGCTCTTCCCTAAGAGGCTGTTCCGTGCTGGCTTTTCCGGTTGCTGTGCTCTGCGGAGAGCTGGCAGCGCCGTCGGCGCTCCCGCTTCCCATAAACATCTTTCTCCTGCTAGCAGAGGGTTTTGCTCCCTTGGGATGGGAAGATGGAGCAAAGGTGGACATCTGTGGTCTCCACTAATGGTTTGGTTTTTTTTTTTTTGAATGAGTCACTGCACATGGCTGAGCTGGGTAAAGTCACGCGATGATGGTCAAAATTGCCCAAGTGCTGGAGTTACCACTGGAAAGTCATTTCATAGAATCACAGAATGGTTTGGGTTGGAAGGGGCCTTAAAAGTCATCCAGTGCCACCCCCTGCCATGGGAAGGGACAGCTTCCACTGTCCCAGGCTGCTCCAAGCCCCAATGTCCAGCCTGGCCTTGGACACTGCCAGGGATCCAGGGGCAGCCACAGCTTCTCTGGGCACCCTGTGCCAGGACCTCCCCACCCTCACAGTGAAGACTTTTTCCTAATATTCAATCTAACCCTACTTTCTTTCAGTTTGAAGCCATTCCCCCCTGTCCTGTCACTCCATGCCCTTCTGAATCATCCCTCTGAGCTCTCCTGGAGCCCCTTTGGGCCCTGGAAGGGGCACTGAGGTCTCCCCAGACCCTTCTCCTCTCCAGATGAACCCTCCCAGCTCTCCCAGCCTAGCTCCAGAGCAGAGGGGCTCCAGCCCTGGGGTCAACTTAGCGGCCTCCTCCACCCTCATTCCAACAGGTCCACGTCTTTCTTGTGTTGGTGGCCTAGACCAGGATGCAGAGCTGCAGGTGGGGTCTCACAAGAGCAGTGTGGAGGGGGAGAATCAACTCCCTCAGCTGACAGTTTGGCTCTGTAATCCTCGAGGTTTGGAAAACATCCAGGTGAGAGCAGGGCCACCACTGAGAATTGGCTGTGCTGACCCCTGGAGAAGTGACCTCATAGAAGCCACCGTGAGACCAGACAGCACTGACTGAGCACCTGGGTGAGGTCTGCACAGGGATCCTCCAAGGGGAATGGAAAATCCCCCATTTATGAGCTGCTTCAGGCTGGAGCTGCTCAAGTCTGAGAAGAGAAGCAGGGAGAGCTGTGCAGGCACCAGCCTCACTGTCCACTCCTCACTAGCAGGAATCTCCTTCCCTGTCAGAGCCATGGGATGAGGGCTCAATCACAGCACTGGGCTGCAAGCTGGGGATTTTAGAGATTGCTTAAAAACAGTGAATGAAAAGTGCTCATGTGCACAAAAGAGAGAAGGAGAGATCTCTGAATTCTGGAAGGCACTGCCTGTGGAAAAGATACATCCTGAGCCTTTGGATCCTGGCAAAACTCCTTGAGGAGAAAGTGGAATTTTCCCTGCCTAAACAACAATGGTTGTATTTGTTTAAAAAAGGAAAAAAAAAATAAAGTTGGGAAGCCAGCAGACATAGAGCCGTGATGAGGAAGAAAAGGAGCGTTGTGCACAGGACATTGGGGAACTGTTCCAAACCTGAGGCAAAGATGTCCCTGCTGGCTCAGCAGTGGCTCCGGGGAGGACCGGCTGTGGGATGGGCAGTGTGGGAGAAGGGGATTTGGGACTCACTCCTGGCTTCAGCAAGATGCGTGTTCTTGGCATCTCCCAGGGCTGGCACTCAGGGTGGGGAAAAACAAACAAACGGGTCTGTTCAAAGGCATGTAGGAGGAATGATATTTCTCTTGGAAGAGCTCCTCTTCTTCCGCAGGGCAAAAAAAAAAAGCAACCTGCAAGAGAACCAGAGCTCCCTGCGAACAGGAGGAAGCCAAATGGGAGGACTGCATCTGCTGGATTGTTCTTTGCCTTCTGTCAGGGGAAAAAAAAAGTTAGACAAAGAAATGAAGTTTGATCCAAGATACAGCAGGCCAAAGACAGGAAGCCAACAGGAATGGGTTTCTTTAGCCTAAGAATCATAGAATGATTTGAGTAGGAAAGGACCTTAAAGCTCATCCAGTTCCAATCCCTTGCATGGGCAGGGACACCTTCCACTGTCCCAGTTCAAACATCAAGGTGAAGGAGAAGGGAAGTTATGCTCACTGCACCTAACGCTGAGTTTTAACCTGCAGCCTTTCATGGAAAGCACTTTCCTTCCTTTCTGCACTTCGCTCGGATGGCCAAGGTGGGAGATGGGCTCTGGAAACCCTCCTGTGGCAGGGCAATCCCACCCCACACCTCACCACACAGGAAAGTGAGCTGTACACAGGTTAGGGTCTGTGGCTCCACCACTGCACCTCTTGGCTTCAGGAGGATGGCTTTCCAGAAAGGAAGGGCATGGCCACCAGCTTTCCAGAGGAATTGCAGGTTTTACCCCCTCTGTTTGTTGCTTTTGGCCCCTGGGAAGGAGTTAGGATACCAGGGTGACCCAGTCCCAATACACACTCAGGGTCATTTCTCCCTCCATTTCCAAACCAAAATCTTTTGGCTCAGCTTCCCCACCTTCCTCTGAGCTCTGGATTTCCCTCCACAGCCCGAAGAATGCATAGACAAACCCGTTTTCCCTTATGGCTCTGCTCATAGTGGAAGTAAATAAAGAATAAACAGGTTTTGGGTATGCAGGCTTTGGAGGAATTGTGTCAGGACTCTTGTATTTGCGCTCTCATTTTAGGTCACGATGCAGAAAATCTTGAAAGCATTCCATTTATGGGATTATGGGGCCATTTTTTCTAGCTAACTACACAGCAGCTGGGAAAAATATCTTCCAACCCCCCCACATTTTGCACATGCAGAGGTTTCTTTATGTTTGTTATACTTGCTGCTCATATTTTGTTGAGTTCAACATTCACCTTGTTGTGAATGCCATGAGAGGTAGAGGCAGAAGGAAGAAAATGCTGAGCTCTGATGCTTCTTCCCCAAACCACAGAATTACTTTATAACTATTTTATTCATCCCCAAAACTTATCACTTGAAAAATCTCGATTTGCACTGAGCAAATTATGCTGTTACTGGCCAGCATATTTCATTTTTTTTCCTAATAACTTCCCTTATTGTGTGGCTGCAGACTGCACATCACATGGCACACACTGGACATGAGATCCTGGATATCTTTCCCAAAGGCTGTGAACCCTGGGCTGACTTTTTCATTCTTCTGGCTTACAGGGACACCTTTTATTCCCTCTTTAGCCTTTTGAGCATTCACGTGTCTGGCATATGAACATCGCAGCAGTCACATGGCGGTGTGAACACAGGGGTTCAACTTGTGCTGCACTTCACACAGAGGAAAAAGAGAAACATGAGACACAGGATAAACTGCCATGGCCAAGGTCTGGCAATTCTTTACCCCGTCAAAATTTGGGCCACCCTTGGCAAGGGCATCAAAAAAGCCGTGGAAGAGATGGGAGCTGGAAGCAGAAGAAGGGCTCAAGCCTGCATCAACCCCTTTGGGCCTTGGCTTATTAACAGCCAGTAGGGCCAGAAATTCCAGGGCTGGGAAACCTCCAGGCTTGCAGATAATCCTGAGTAGTTTCAGTAGCCAAATGCCACAGTGCTGGTGAGGAACTCCAGGAGGACCTCACAACACACAAAAAGGTGGCAGGTGAGCATCAGTGTGGGTTAATTTAAAGAAAACCACCCAAGGAAAAATAACCCAACCTGGGTGTATGTGATGCTAAACTTGGAAATGGTAGCTACCAGGAAATGGATCACTGACAGCTCTCTGAAATCATCAGCTCAATGTGCAGGGACTGCCAAAAAGCCAAAAAAGCATAAGGGTACAGAGAAAACAGCTTTGTTTTGCTGCTGAGCACAACGTTGGTGTGCCCTCACCTCAGAGCCTGGGTGAGCTGCTGGTCTCCAGTGCTTGAGGACAAATCAGCAGTGAGTGGCCAAGGGGGCTCCTTCCTTTTAGGTTGAACAAGGTAAGAAATCCCAAAGTTAGAAGTAAAAAGTCAAGGTGTCCCTTCTGAGAGGCCGAGTGCCGTGAGGGGCTGGGGGTTCACTTGGGGAAGCACCAGCAGAGAGTGGCCAGGTTTCCTCAATCCTCCTCCCACAGGTGGAGATGAAGGACAAAGTCCTGGGCTAAGTGATCCATCATCTGCCCCATTCTCACTCCTCACCTGCACCCGGCTGTGGCTGACAGCCCAGACCTAAGGTGAGTATGAGAATAAGGAGCAGCAGACAGATATTTCCCAGAAAAGTCCCCTGGACACTGAGCATTTGTAGCTCACAGATTTCCCAGCCCAGAAGTGATGTTTTGCTTGGGATGGAATTCTACATTTTTTCTTTTCTAATTAAAAAAAAAAAAGAAAAAAAAGAGCAAAGGAGACTTTGAAGTCAAACTCTGTTATTAGAGGTGATATGCCAGCCGTGGGTAGGTGCCAACTGCAAGACTTTATTTTGACTGCTGTCTCATGAGGAAAGCTGGCAGCTGGAAGCACAGGGAGGCATGTCCTGAAGAAGGTGAAGAATTCAGCCAGACTGCTTTCAACAGCCTCTGCTTTGATGCTGGGTGGCTGAGAAAACAGAGCGGGGCTTTCTGCGTGCGCTGTGACAAAATATCCTTTAACGATTGTCTTCTGGGTCACCCTGGGCTACAGCTTGAACTGCTTTGTGGACCCAATCCAGTGGAGGAGACCAGGTTTTCATAGAATAGGTCACACAAAATCACTGAGGTTGAAAAAGATCTCCAAAATCATCAAGTTCAAGCTGTGCCGATGCCCTCCTTGTCCCCAGCCCAGAGCTCTGAGTGCCACATCCAGGCCTTCCTTGGACACCTTCAGGGATGGGGACTCCAAACCTCCCTGGGCAACCCCTTCCAGTGCTTTTGCTGGAACATTTTTGCTTCTGGAAGACACACGAGTGGGTTGCATGGATCAGGGTATTTCTACTACCATGAATTTTTTCTGCTGAGGGAGGAAAATAAATTTCCTTTAGCCTCTAGTTTGGAGCCATCACTGATCACCCCCGCAAGAGACAACCATGTTTTCGGCCTAAATGAAGAAACAACTCCGTGTTCAGGGAAAAAAGGCTACAAATGAGACTTGTACAGGTTGAGAGGACAATTAGTGCTCTGCAGCCACGGTGTGAGAAAGAGAAAAAAAATCCCACATTCATTATGACATCCCATACTTTATTTTCATGCAAAATATAAAAACTCCCTCAGGATCAGCATCACAGGCACTACCATGGCAGGGGGTTGCAAGGGGATGATCTTTAAGGTCCCTTCCAACCCAAACCATTCCGTGGTTCTTTTCCTTCACAGGGCCAAGGAAAAGTAAGGCTGAAGGACAAGGAAAAATAAGTCTGCAGCTGTTCAGGGAAGACCAGGACCATGCTGCAAGACACATGCCTATGCTCTCAAGTCCTCCCGTTTAGAAAGGCTCATTCCCCAAAAAAACCCAAGCCCTGCTTTTTCACTTGGTGACTACACCAAAAGCAACACCAAGACAGTTTGGTAGGAAGATCAAGAGGCTTAAGGGCAGCATCATTTAATAACATTTTTTACTAAATATGTGCAAAGTTTTCCGTATTTCCTACTTTTCTGGAAGGTGGAGGGATGAAGAAGAGTATGATGGAGAGAGCAGGGTTCCCTTGCACAGGATAGGAACAGTTTAAGCTCAAGTTCTCTTCCCACCTCTGTATCTTCCCCCATCACTTTACAGGCTGATTCACACCACAGAACTGCCAGTTTTCTTTCAGAGGCACAACACAAAGGTGTTAACTTGAATTTACATCCAAAGACAGAGTGGTTTCATCCATCGAGCTTGGCTCAAGACCACCAGCCTGTGCACTCTTGCACTATTTTCTCCAATAAGCCCTAAGCCTGGCTGGTTTTGGGGTTAATTATTTTTTTTAGGGTTATTTTTTTCATCCTGCAGACGTTGAGGGTGGAGGTAGCAGGATGGACAAGGGTTGGAACCAACAAATAAACAAGCAAGGAACTCCTCTGAAACTTTCCAAATCAAAAAGCATACACAAAATTTTGTTTTCAAGAGGTTTTAATGAAGACTCGTATTTTTAAACCTCTCACACTGTGCAACACATTTAACTGTACATCAAGCTCAGATAAAAAATAAAGCTTTCTTACAAAGTACATTTTTCCAGTGATTTTTTTCCTTTTTTCTTTTTTTTTTTTGCAGTAAAAATAGCTGCTACATAAAACCCTCCTGATCTTTGAAAAGGAGTCACAGTTATTTCCAAAAATAGAATTCGTATTTTAATCATACAGAATAAACTGCAGGAAGAGACAAGTGAACTGAAAAAATAAGGCTTGTATATAAATTTTTTTTAAAAGTACATGCATAGAAGTTGAAAAACATATGCCATTTATAAAGAAAAAAGGGTAATTTTACCCATATTAATATTTTCATTTTTCAGTTACAGAAGAAACCACAAACAGGCCCTTTTATGTCCCAGAATACAACATTAGTTTCCTGTAAAAACGCCAAAATGCACAAAGAATTGCCAGCTTCAGTCTTGGCAAAATCCTGAGCCCAGCCTCCCTCCCTGCCCCCCCAAATGCATGCACACTGAGCATAGAACTTCTGCTGTCTCTCAGGCCAATTAAATATTTGCAGAAGGTTGTATACCCTAGACAAACATGAAAAAAAAAAAACCCCACATTTGTTAAGTTTACATTCATCCTATTTCAAAACACACATACAATTAGTTTAATTTACACTATACAGTATCTGTTAAATAGGAGCATCCGAGTTTCCAAAGGAATCACAGAATATATATATACAAACTGAATATTGAAATGGTATGATTTTCCTTCCCTTCTTTTAAAGGGTGGGGTTTTTTTGTTAACAGTTGCTACATCTGGTTTTGGACACAAGAGTGTTTATGTACCTATGCAGCACATTTCTGGAGCAGTAGCAATAATAATAACAACAATAACAAAACGTGCTTTAAAACAAAACTAATACCGGTCTCCTTACTGCTCATTGAAAATAAATTAGTTTGTTTGTTTGTTTTTAAATAAACTGCGTGATACAAGACGTAAGCGAGGACGGCGGCGTTTTCAAAACATCCGAGCCGGAGCTCTGCTGCATCGCTGCTCTCTCACAGCCAACCTTTGGTTTCAAAGCCAACCCATTCTCACACGGCCGTGTCCAGCAGCCGAAACGCTTCGCGGGGCAGGGCGGGCGGCTGAAACGCCGGAACCCCAGGAGAATTCCCGTGTCTCCACGCCGGAGGCAGGGGCCGTGCCCGCCCCCACGGTGCCCCACCGACCACACGAGGCCGCTTCCTCCGCTACAAAATGGGTGAAGGTCCTGCTGTGCCGGCGGCCTCCCCCCGCGAGCGCGGCGGGCCCGGCTGCGGGCGGCTCGCGGGCACCGTCCCCGCGCGTGATTCCAGCCGTGATTCTGGGGGCCGGGATCAGTCCTCGGTGTCGGGCTGCACGCCCAGCATGGCGTGCAGCTCCTCGGGGGTGTAGCCCAGCAGGTTGTGCAGGTCGCAGACGAAGCGGTACACGTAGCGCTTCCCCGACGTCTTGTGGATGATGTTCTTGTCGTAGTAGTAGCGCAGGCCCCGGCTCAGCTTCTCGTAGTTCATCTTGGGCTTGTTTTTCCTCCTCCCCCACCTCCGTGCCACCTGCCAGGAAGGCAAAATGCAGGTTTATTCAACTCATCTTCTTAGAGGCTGATTGTCCTAGGGTGATTTTATGTTATGTGTTTTATGCTATGTATTCCATATCATCTGCATACTCAGAAATGAGTTTTGTCCCTTTAAACTGAGCTAGAGATAAAAAAATCACCCTAGGACACTGATTAGATAAAACCCCTTCTCAGTCAGAGCGTTTTATTTGCTTTGGATGTCCCAGTTTCAAAAGAGTTAGTGACTGATCCCACCACAGACACCCACAGCAGGTTCAGGAGAAAGTGGCTGACAGCAAAGGACACCAATTTGTACTGGACAGGCCAAAATATGTGTAAGGAAGTCAAGTTTACAGAGAAATCACAGAATATCCCAAGTCAGCAGTGCCCCACAGGAATCAAAGCCTAATTCCAGGCCCTGCACTGGGCAACCCCAAGAATCACAGAGTATCCTGAGCTGGAAGGGACCCACAAGGATCACAGAATCAACCAAGCTGGAAAAGATCTTTGAGATCATCGAGTCCAACCTATAACCCAACACCACCTTGTCAACCAGACCATGACACTGAGTGCCACATCCAGACTTTTCTTAAACACCTCCAGGGGTGGCGACTCCACCACCAGTCCAACTCCTGGCCCTGCACAGGACAGCCTCAAGAATCACAAAATATCCCGAGCTGGAAGGGACCCACAAGAATCCAAGCCCAACTCCTGGCCCTGCACAGACACCCCAACGATCCCACCCTGTGCCTGAGAGTTTTGCCCAAACACTCCTGGAGCTCTGGCACAGTCTGTTCTCTCTCAAAACCACCATTTTAGCACTGATTTGCTATCAGGCAGCAGGGGACAACTCTTTACTGGAAGTTGAATGCTATGAAGTTCCTTGGAGTTCCTGATTTCTCTCCCCTCCTCTTTTTTTTTTAATAAAAAAGTTCCACTGGACTTTTTATCCCATCTCTTAATACAATAGTTTTCCTACTGGAAACAGTATCAGAAAATGAAAATGCATCACTTTTAATGACTGAAGTTCCCAAGATACCTCAAAAGCAGCACTACCATATTTGATGTGCAGCTAAACACACACCTATAGACAGGACTGGGGCCCTGGATATCAGGTCAGACCCCAAATCTTTGTTTTCACCCCAATTAGCCACATACCTCATCTGGATCAGCAAGTTTAAATTCCCATCCATCTCCTGTCCAACTAATGAATGACTGACAGGACTTGTCAGTCAGTAACTCCAGAAGGAACTGCCACAGCTGTATAGGTCCACTGCCTGTTGGGAAAGAGCAGACACAGAAAAACCACAAATTAATACCTCTGCCAGCTCTTACCACAACCAACGTGTGTGACCAGACTCATATCACAGACCTTGCAATTAGTCTGATTTATCGTTTTTATAGATCAGGAAGAAACCCAAGGTTGTACTCTATAGCACAAATCTGCTCCTAACACTGTAAAAATTAAGTCAAGTTTTTCATGGAAACAAAGGTTTTGACACAGGTTATGGCTTTCCCTCTCATATGGATCCTTTAACCCTCACTCCCACCTCCCAACAGCTGCATTTAGAGCTCCAGGGCTTGTCCTGAAGTCCTTGGCTTGGCAAACATTCCACAGGAAAAAATCAATTTCAGCAAGGACTACAGCAACAAGGCCTTAACAGGCCTTAACAACACCTGTGGGAATTTCCAAATCTGGGAGATTTTGTCCAGGTTTCCCTCTTTTTCAAACAGATCAAAAAGTGCATTTGATTTTTTAACTCGATCTGACGTGCCTGCCTGTTCTTGCTTTAGGTGGATAATCCATGAGACTTTGTTTGGTAACACATAAAACTGAAATCACTTGTGACTGGTGGTCTCTACCCCCATGGCACACACTCACAGGGAATACTGACGTTACACAAAAAAAGGAGTGACCATTTTGCCTCACTACTCACCAGTAAAGCCAGCCAGGATGGCTGCTGGGATAACTGGTTTCCCTTGCTCCACAGGATCACTCCGCTCTTGAATATAGTCTTTGAAGGACATGGTAGGTTTGCTCAGACACAGGGACTGGCTGCAGTCATCCTCAAAGCTCTCATAGGATGGCACACGCTGCAAATCCACCAGGGAAGATTGGCTGTTCCAGGACTGCAGCATGGAATCTGAGCTCTCGTAGCTCTCAGCACCACTGTCACTGGATTCATGTTCTCTCAGCTTGCCTTTATCAAATAAAACAATAAAATAAATAAAATACAAAGTGTTGGTGGGTTGGTTTGGTTTGTTTTCCTTCCTCTCCATCCAGCCTGTCCACATAAATCATGCAAAGGATGTAGAGGCATTCAGAATATGGCCTTGGCCCCATGTTTATTATGCAGATAATGACTCACCAGAGTTATCCATCAGCAAATTGAGATTGCTTCTTGGGAAATCCTGATTTACTGCACAGTAGTTCACACCAACAGCATCTGCTTGGGTTTTAGGGAACAATGGGAACTCTTGTTCTGGGTTGAGGAGATTCGGTGCCGTGGAAGTCTGACAGACGTCAGTCAGGAGACTGGGTTTGGGATAACTGAGGGGTTTAGGGTATCCAGGCATTTGCATTCCATAGGAATTCTGATCTACGTTAACAGCTGAAAAAAGAAACCAAAGAATTAGATGATTTTTTCCCTGGAGACCCTTAAACAAACTAATACACTAAATACACCAAATCAGATTCCCTAAATCCCCCTCCGCAACTTGCCAGCCACAAATGCCCATTGTTCGTTCTTCAAGGAAACTACAGAAAAAAAGGGGAAGTTTAAGTGGTTTTGAGCAAGACTCTCCCCATTAAGTCGTGCAATCAGGTTGAGCTGAAGCCTGACTGTGGCAGAATAAAATACAACATCAATCAAACAATCCAAGGGAGCCAGCACTGCATCCCACACACTCCCAACAGCTCTAGCACACTCCCAAAGCCTTTAAAAAGGCCTAAACATAACTCTTGCTGCTTCCCAGTTTTTGACTTGGTTTGCTAGAGATGAGAGTGGTCATTCTGCTCCACAGATGTAGGGTTTGGCATAGCAAGAGGAAATTTAATTTTCTCAAAGCCTTTGCTCTTCAAAAGATTTCCGATATAAATTAGATGACAATTGAACAATACAAGGAAAGAAGGCTGGAGCAGCTCAAGTTAAATGTTCTCCTCAAGCACAGTAACTATTCTGGTGCTTTTTGTTTTTACCCTGGAACCTGTGACATGGTTAGAATAAACTGAAAGATCCAAAATATGAATTTTAAAAAATACTTACTTAAGGAATTATTATTGACCCAGTGGGGAACTGAGGTGAGGTGAGAGTTCTCCACATATTGATCCTGTGTTTTCTCTTGGCTGTCTGGGGAGAGGACAGAAAGAGAAAATTTGGGTTTATAATTTTAAAGATGTGACCTGCATGCCATGGAAAGCTTCTGACTCTTGGGATTATTTTGGGGTCACCATTCACAAAAATTTTAGTACCACACTGTACTGCCTTCTCTCACTTGAGAGAAATCACACCAAAAAAATCCAACCAACTTTCACAGGCTTTAAAACCATCACACCAATTAAATTTTAACATAAAACTTAAAACCAACAATAATTGCAGTGTGCTTTGAGGTCCAGCTCTTGGTTAACTTCGTATTTATGGGGTTACTTATTTTATTTATGGAGTATCTACAGTGGTGGTACCCCAATCTCATTTATTCCAATGATCTTCCCAAATAAAACCTGCCCACAAATGCACTCAGCCTGCACACAGAATTTCTGCAGCTATCTGCATCTGTGCTTTGCATACCAAGAATGTATTGATAGTGCTGATAATGCTTTTATTAACCAAGTCTTAAAGTTCATTTCGAGTTTTCATATGCAATAAAAGCCCTTCATAGTGAAACCAGTGTTGAAATAGAGTCCCATTTCTGTTTCTGTTAGGAGAGCCCTACACCAAAAGCTCTTTCTGGCTCTCTTAACTACCTTTTATCATCTGTTCCAGGTGTTCCCACAGAATATCACCCACATAGTCAGGTGCCAGTTCCAGGAAACGCTCCTTGCCCAAGTTGCACAGGTCTTGGCCACTCATAAGAAACTGATGGAAGTTCACATTTGCCAAGCTGAACTCATTGGTAGCCCATGAAAGCCACTGGCAAACTTGCTGTTCAGTCCACAGCCAGGGATCTGCAAGACAGGAAAGATCCAGCATTTAGAGATAACTGCTGGCCCTTGTCAAATAATCTTCCTTAGAAAGCAGTGAATTAAAAAGAAAAATAAATTGTTTAGCCAAGTTATTTAGTTCTGGATGAATTCAGAATGAACGTATTCTTGAATTTAAAAAGAAAAACCAAGCCAATCCTCTCTTTTCTTTTTGCATTCACTTGCAACCAGAGATGTCCTCAGCTTGCTTGATTCTCTCTCATGCTGCCAAAGCATGAGCTCTCCATGCACCCATTTTTAACACCAGCAAGTCTGGCCTTTCCAAGGCAAGCTGTGCCAGATTCACATAGGATCCATTCTTGTATTTCCTACTGACATCACTCTTTCCTTTTCAAAGAGCCGCTATTCAGCCTCCTCCTTAGCATTTAAAAAAAAAAAAAAAAAA
>VZTJ01005910.1:512209-558570 GCA_013397795.1 Orthonyx spaldingii
CGGGGGGAGGCGCCGGCACCCGCCTCCCGCAAGCCCGGCCCCTCCGCTTGTTGTCGTCGCTGGTACCGGCACAGCCGCGCTCGGCCCCGCGCCGAGGATGCCAAGCGGGGCTCGGGGAGGAAAAAGCAGTTTTATGTCCTTCCGAGAGATGGACGTTTAATTATTTTATTTTTAATTTATATTTATATTTATATTTATTTTTATTTTTGTTTTNTTAAATTTTTTTTTTACTTTTAAATTTTTTTCCCCGCCCCCGGTTATGCGTGAGATGATGATCCGTGCTGGACGTTTTCCACGCTTGTTTTTTTAATTAATGCTTCTGGTCGAGATGGGTGAGATTAGGAGAGTTAACCCCTGAAATTCCAAATAGGAATAGTCTTTTTGGACATCAGGGAGGATTTCTTCACAGCAAGGGTGGTTAGACATTGGAACTGCCCAGGGAGTTGGTGGAGTCACCATCCCTAGACGTGTCCAAGGAACAACGGGACGTGGCACTCAGTGCCAGGGCTGGGTGGTCTGTCAAAAGTTGGGCTCGATGTTCTTAAGAGATCTTTTCCAACCCGATTCCGTGATTTTCATAAGCAAACTGCGACACTTGGTGCTGTGGAACTTCAGCGATTATGTCATGTCACACCTTCCGCTATTATTTTGGGGAGTTCTTAATATAAACGGGATGCGACGCGGAAAGGCTGCAGCCTGCGAATCGCAGATCCTGATGCCTGTGAAACAGAGTTGGCGTTCCTCACACCTTGGGAGGAAATTTGGTGGCCCTTGGAAAGTTGCAAGGAGCTCGGTGACACCAAAATATAAAGTTACTTCCTGCTGAATTTGTTTTGTTGAAGTGAGTTCCCCCTGAGGAGCTGGAGAGGTTTGTGGACAGGCAGGCAGGGACCTGGGTGGCTTTTCTTGGGTTAGAGCCACCTAACATCCCTGATTCTTTTGCCACGTCACCTACAACTGATTTATAGATGATATTGAACGCTTTGGGTGCATTCAAACAAGGGGATCCAGAGCCCTTCCCAGATCCCCAGCCCAGCTGACCATTGGAGCCACCCTTTCTTCTTGCTCCCCCCTTGACTTCCCTGGATTTTCAGTGAACACCAGGGATCCAAACTGCACTTGGAGAGCTGTTCCTGAAGCTTGCTGTTACACCTTGCTTTATTTAAACTAACTCCCGTTCCAAATTAACACTTGTGTCACTTGGTTGTAACTTTTCTTACAATAGGAGCCCACTAATGACTACTTCTCAGCTCGACACCAGATTTCAGCTGATCCTCTACCTTTGTCTATGAATATTTTTGCCATTAAAAAGCCATGGTTTCTTTGGCCTTGCTGGTGCAGTTGTCAGGGCTCCCTCCTATATTTTCCAGCTATTTCTGGCTGTAGCAAAAACTGGATTTTTTCAGTATTTCTTTCAAACTCCTCAGAAAACTTTTTCTTTAGAAAAGCAGTATACATTTCATCCCTTAGGGTCAAATGTTACTGGGAGAACTGTGACAGCCTACTTTGAGAGGCTTAAAGAAGTGTCTTGATTATGCCAATGACATTTCTTACTCCAGGAGAGCCCTGATCTAATAAGGCAACATCTGTTGTGATCCTAGGGGAAACCATTAAAAACTGTATGTCAGCTGCATAGCAATTTTAATTATAACACTGACAAAAACAATTATGACACCCTTTTTATAGGGGAAACATCTGTCAGAAAGATAAGATGAAAGGCTGGGAGTTATTTATTTCTTGCTAAATTAACATTCCGGGACCCAGAGCAAAATTATTAACCTGGCCAGATTTTGCTCTATTGAAAGGTCTTATTTTTAGAGCAGTTCTTATGTAAGGGTATTTAAGTTCATTAAATTATACTTATTGTGAGTATATTTGCTTCATTAGAAGTGGTTTGTGCTTAGTGGGCTGGATGATGAATGAGGAGGGGCTGGGGGAGCTGGGTTTCATTAGTTTGGAGAAAAGCAGGCTAATGGGGAATCTCATTGCTATTTCCAACTCCTTAATGGGAGGTTGGAGCCAAGGGAGAGCCAGGCTCCTCCAGAGGTGCACAGTGGCAGCAGAGAAAATGCCAATTCGATATTTGGGAGTGAATGTTCCCAGTGTGAGTGAAAGTTTTATCTGGGGGAGTCTGACCTGGAGTGGCCAAAGCCCAGAGCAAGCCCAGCAGAAGGTCAGCATAGAGACCTGCAACTTTCCTCTCCATCCCAAGTTCCTCTTTAATTCCATGTTCCCTCTGCACGGCTCACTTTCAAAATGTAGCATCATTAACTTAGAGAGACAAAGGAAAAAATAGGTTTGGTTTGGTTTCTGTAATGTGCCTGTGTGTTTGGTTCTATTTTAGGCAATGTCCATTCTCCTCACAATTTTCTGTGTTTTTATTCCTGAGTGTGTTGGCACATCGTGAGCCAGAAACAAAAAGGGGAGTTTTGCATCAATTTAAGAATAAGTGAATCAGCATCTAGCTGCAAACTTTTGAGATTTTTGTTGTTGTTGTTGTGCAAAAACTACTGCTGCTTTATTTTTTTTCTTGTAGGAGTGAGGGAAAACTAGCTGTGGTGCCCAGGAGTGAAGTGACTAGAAGGGGAAAAGGAAAGAAAAGATAAAGAAAGAACGGATAAAGAATAAAGAAAAAAGCATTGTAAAATTCTGTTTTCTGTGGTAGTCGAGACAGGTCAGATTTTTTTTCAGTCCTTCTTGATCATAATTTTTTTGTTTCAGTGAGGACCCGTGCTGAAAGCGAATGCTAAGGAGTTAATTCTGGCTTTTTAACTGCCTTTCTCTGCAATGGTGCCTCAGAAATAAGCAGAATTGCTTTCTTGTAGTGAATTAAAGGAACCTGTTAGATTTTTTTGAAGTACCTAAGTACCTTCAGCAGCAGGATAGTTGTCCAAGGGGATTATTTGGCCCTGTATTTCTGATCTGAGCAGCTGCAGGGCTGAATTGTGAGCTCACTGGAGGGACAGAAGAGCAGCAGCTGATGGTCAGGGCATCCCAGGGAAGGGCTCCACTCGCTGTCTGCACACCCTATTCCCACTGGGAACAACAAAGAGGGGGAATAAGATCCTAAAAATGTAGAGGTTTAAAGCGTGGAGAGGGAATGTGAGGAGGCAGGTATGTGGCAGAGCTGCATTGCAGCTCCGGAGCAGCTGTGACTTAACTCCTCCAGAATTCCTCTTGCGCCACAGAGGCAGAGGACACACGCAGCAGTGAAAATCCCTGTCGTGCTGTCCCGGCCTGCGTGGCACCCTCATCTGCATGTTGGCTCAGCTCCTCTGGCCGGGGAGGTTTGGGATGCACGTGTCCCTTCTCTTCCTCCTCCTCTTCCTCCTTCTCCAGCTGCTGTGGGGAGGGCTGGCCTGGAGGAGGCCTTTCCTGGGAGCCCCAGGAGTGTCCGGTGGGCTCCCGGGGTCCAGCACAGCCCTGCACATCCTCCCACTGCTCCTGGCATCCCGGCACCCTCTCTCACTGCTCCTGACATCCCTGCACCCTCCCTGACTGCTCCTGACATCCCTGCACCCTCTCTCACTGCTCCTCACATCGCTGCACCCTCTCTCACTGCTCCTGGCATCCCTGCACCCTCTCTCACTGCTCCTGACATCCCTGCACCCTCTCTCACTGCTCCTGGCATCCCTGCACCCTCCCTGACTGCTCCTGGCATCCCTGCACCCTCTCTGCTCCTGGCATCCCTGCACCCTCTCTGCTCCTGACATCCCTGCACTGTCTCTGACTGCTCCTGACATCCCTGCAGCACCGGGGCTGCCTCCTCGTGCATTTGCATTCAGCAGCGTAAATAAACAAGAGCCGTGCTGAATTTGAAAGGAAAGGCTGTATATTTGTGCCCCTAAAAAGACAATTAACAATGAAGCTCCAGCGGTGGCCGGCTGTAAGTTGACAGAGTAAAGGGTCTCAGGAAATAACGTCTTTGGAAAATAGAGGCCCGGCGCTCTCGGCTTGAAATAGCAACTTCAAACAAGGGGCTGTTATGGTTGAAACAAAGGATGAAACTCATTTACTCTGCCATTCAAACACGACTGAAACAAAATATTTATACAGGTTTGGGAGGGGAGGGGGGTATCAAATGGCTTTTCACTCAGACATAGATTGTTCACAGCTAAACTAAAACACCGCTGACTGTCCCCACTGAAGAGTTCTCCCCACGGTGTTTGGTGCACAAAGTGTGACCAAGATAATTTCTGCGAAGGCATCCCGGTGAGTCACAAAGCACGGTGAGTTATTTGTGTGTGTGTGTGTCATTATTCTGAGCACATGCAAACCAACACGGCTAATTACTGCCCAGAAAAAAAAAAACAACAACTGTGTCAAAGTTTGAGCAGCAGCAGATATTGCTACATTTTGCACATAAAGGGCTACGTTTCACTTTCGTAACACTGACAGAAGTCAGATAAACTCACAGCTGCATAAAGTATAAAAAATTTGAAGTGGTTATGCATCTTCTTTTTTTAATTAAGTGAAAATGTTGCAAGCGTGCCTCAAATAATGTTGCCAGTGGACAGGAGAGATGCCTAACACATGAACTGTAGGATGATGCCTCATGTGATTGAAAAACCTAAACCTTTGCCTTTCATACTAAAGCAGAAGATTAGTTGTTAAACCAGCTAGTGCTTGAGAGATTGCTCATACCATTTTGGGTGTATTTAATTCGTTTCATGCAGTCTGAGGCATAAAACAAAAAGCACATGTTAATATTTTAAGGCCAAGTGTATTCAGAAACAACAGAGCTTAATAATTGCTTTTGGATGACTGGGTTCAAAAAAGTATGTTTGAGCTTCCTTTAGCAGCAGAGCTTTTTCTTTTATTCCCTGCTGGTTTCATTTAAGAATGACTTTGCTTGTGCACAAGCTTGTGATTCTCCTGGTCAGCTCACTAATCACTGTGATGTGCCCTCCAGTGCCGTGAGGGCAGCAATTCATCCTGCTGGGTGTGGGCCCCTTTTTTCTTCCCCCCTCACCAAAAAGTAGAGGAGTTTGGCATCGTTGTTCCGTGGCTGTAAAAGTTGCTGGCACTTTGGTAAGGTGTGACAGCTGTTTCAAAACTTTGCCTTAGCCCTAGGTGTGTAGATAATGATGTTCACAGCACAGAGTGAGAGAGCCCTTGCCTTGGAGATTTGTCACTGCTGCTCTTGTGCTTCTCTAAGTGGGAGCTGTCTGGGAATATTTTTGGAACAATGACTTAAGATTATTTTTTTCACGCTGACATCTTCTGCCATGTATTAGGGCTCGAGCCTTGGCATCATAGAATTTGTTCATCTTTTATGTTTTCTTTTACCTTCTTTATTATTCTCAACTGACTTTATTCTCTTTCAGCTGGAGAAGGGGACGCTGAGGGCAGAGCTCCCAGGGGACTGCAGCTCCTCAGAGGGACAGCTCTGATCTCTGCTCCTGGGACCCAGGAGCAGCTGGAGCTGGGCCAGGGCAGGGTCAGGCTGGAGAGCAGGAAAGGTTCTTCCCCCAGAGGGTGCTGGGCACTGCCCAGGCTCCCCAGGGAATGGTCCCGGCCCCGAGGCTGCCAGAGCTCCAGGAGCATTCGGACGCTGCTCTCAAGAACACGATGGGATTGTTGGGATTTTCCTGTCCAGAGCCAGAAGCTGGACTTTGATATTCCTTGTGGATCCCTTCCAACTCAGCATATTCTGTGATTAATCCCTCACCTCCCAGAGCAAACTTCCAGTTCTCTTTTTCACCTCGTTGGCTTTTGTCTGTGGAGCGAGCTGTGCAAGCCAAGTGCTGCGCAGTGGCAGAACTCGTGGCACGGAAAGTGAGCACGGAGTCATTTCTAATCACTTGATTCCTTTTGGCAAGTGAATGCCATGATTTCATCCATGGATCCCTCTTACTGCATGTTCAGTGCATATACACATCCTTACAAAAAGGGCAGCAGTGACTCTCATTGTGGTCAGTGAATAAGAACATCTCTGTTTACACAATATTTTAAAATTCATTCCAGGCAGGTGCTGCGTGTTGGGACCTGAGGGAGCTGGGGTTGTTAAGCTTGGAGAAAAGGAGGCTTAGGGGGACCTTCTGGCTCTGCACAACTCCCTGACAGGAGGGGGCAGCCAGGGGGATCGGGCTCTGCTCCCAGGGAACAGGGACAGGACAATAGGAAATGGCCTCAAGTTGTGCCAGGGAAGGGTCAGGTAGGAATTTCTTCGGGAGGAATTTCTTCACTGAAGGGCTGTTAAGCTTCCTAAGGAGCTGCCCAGGGAGGTTTGGAGTCCCCATCCCTGGAGGTGTCCAAGGAAGGCCTGGACATGGCACTCAGTGCGCTGGGCTGGGGACAAGGTGAGGATGGGTCAATGACCTTGGAAGTGTTTTCCAGCTAAATGATCCTGTGATTCTACTGGGACATGCATTTTTTCAGTTCTAAGAGTGAAGGAGAAGTTGATGGCTTCTGTCCTGACCTAAACAAAAATTCAGGAGTAGACCACTGTAGTCAGGAGCATTCACCCTACTCCATGTTGAGGATCTGAGCCTGAAGTGTCTGGAGCAAAAATTCATCTGTTGAGTGACTTTGACTAAAATAACTCATATGTAAGATCTATATCCCGTTTTTGACCTCCTCTTCTCCTGGAAGGCTGTTCAGGCCTTTCTGTCAAGGAACTCAACCCCACTCCCAGAGAAGCAGGAAAAGGAAAGGCAGTGCCAGATTTAGCTGTAAGTGGTTGTGTCCACTGGTGCATACATTGGTAGACTTGGAAAACGGCCTGTGTTTCATTCACAGACATCTCTGGGAAGCACTGTTCCATCCCAGCCAAGCTGGCTGTCTTTTTGCTTTTACTTCCCCAGGGGCAGAATGTCAAATCAGTCATTTTTACAACAGCGGGGAGCTTTATAGCAGCCCCAACATACGTTCCCTGGAACAGCGACAAGATAAATTCACTTTGTACAAATACAAGCAGCAGTTGCTGTATCTGTGCTGGTTGTTTTTTTACTTTTTTACAATGGAGCAGGTGCAATGCCTGTATCTGTTATTGGTATCTAATATGGTTTGAGCAAACAAGGAATTGCTCACGTTGTCTAGGTGTTGCACACAGCCCATTAGTCACCCCGTCCAGTGCTTATCACCATTCAAAAAAAAACAACATTTGGGATGAGTCATTAAGATTCATTAAAGAATATCTTTGTCACAGCAGCAAATGAGAGAGAAGTATGGAAGGGCTGGGCGGGTGTATGTTTAATATTTGTGGAGGACATAAGACATATGCTGTGTACCAGGGACCTTGGGAACAATACTGGTTTCACGGAGTATTATTAGCAGAGAAAACGTGAACTTAGTTGTGCTGATGGACCCCAGAAAGCAAATTCTGTATTTGGAGTGTGAAATAATTTGCTTTTGGGGGTGGCCTGGGTTATAGGGTGTGATATCCCACCCCGTGTCCAGATGGGGCCGACCCATAAGTCTTGTCCCACCCTGTGTGCAGCTTTGTTAGTGGCAGAAACCCAGGCCCACTTTGGTCCCCTTGCCTTGCTCATGTTGCCAGTAAAACAGACATTCCTGCAGGATGTGACATGGCCACTCGTGTGGCCTCATGTCCCTGTCCTGTCCTCTGTGGCTGCCTGGTCCTGTGTGGAGCCCAGATGCTGTAAGCCCTCAGCAGGGGCTCAATGACACACAGGACTGAAAGTGCCACCCCTGGATGGCACTGGCCAGCAAATACTCCTGGGGGAACAGGCTGTGCCAGGCTGCCATAAAACAGGGGGAAATAATTTCCTTAGCCCACGAGAATCTGCAGGACCATAGGCATTAGGGCTTTTTCCTGCCCTAGGAACAACAAAATCAGTCTCAAAAAAACCTTTGTGAATTGTATTTTGAAAAAACACCCAAACAAAGTAAAACCAAGCCATGATTGATCAAACCCTTGTATACTTCTTATTCTTTTTTTGTTTTATTTTAATTTTTTAAAACATGTTTTTACTTTGAATTGTCTGTTCTACAAACACTGGGGTTTGGTGGAACCCTGGACACATCAAGCAAAGGCTTCTTCTTGTGGGGGAGTGCTGTAAGCAGTTCCTCTCGACACAGATCTCCATGTAGCTTTTCCCCCAATGGCATGAATTCCCCTCTGTGGGCCAGATGTGCTTTTCTCCTCACAGGAGATGAGTGTTTCCATAGCTGAGCTGTCCTGCTGACAGCACTGAGATTTCTGGAGTCACTGCTCACTCCCAGGTGTGAAGTGGATTGCTCTCTGGCCTGGGGCAGATAAGCAGCCACAGGACTTTGCTGGTCCTTCTCCCAGCATTGGAAATCTTTTAATTAGGAGAGAAATAGACTGTCCACATTATTTCTTTCTTTCCTGTAGTGCAGTCTCTTTCCTTTGTCTCAGTGCAAGTGGTTTTCTTAATGTGTCTGATTCAGAAAGAAAGCTGAGGGTTGCCCAGAAGTCTTTCAGTGAGAATATAGATTTTTACTATGATCTTTATGGCAATAATTCATTTGCTTTTTTATCAATGTGATAAGTGATTGCCCCTCAGATCCCAGCTTTCACTCTGTGTGGAAATTGAACTTTGGAAGCAATACACTCTCAGGTCCCGCTCAGGTGAGCTCTGCTGATTCCCATTGGATTTCTTTAAGCAGAACCTGTTTCGCTTTTAGTGCTTCTGAGTAAACCCAAGAGAAAATAGAGTTATGTGGAGCTCTTATCTCAGGGGAACACACACTTTGGCCAGGCAGGAAAGAAACCGAACAGATGTTAAAAGATAGGGATTTTGATCTCACCTTCTTTAAATTCCTCCTGTGCTTTCTGAGTAACTGGGCATTTCTGGGAACCCACACCCAGCGTGTGCCAGGGTTTATGGTCGGCAATCACCTTTAAATACCCATTCCCTGGACTTGGACCCTCTGTCTCTTCCCAATATTTTTGCAGTTTGCAGCCCTGCCTCAGGCTGGTTGAGCTGTTGCTGCAGCTCCCAAACACCAAACATTTGAGGCAGAGTTGTGAATCACAGAATCACAGAATCCCTGAGGTTGGAAAAGCCCTCCCAGCCCATGGAGTCCCAGCTGTGCCTGATGCCCACCTTGTCCCCAGCCCAGAGCTCTGAGTGCCACCTCCAGCCCTTCCTGGGACACCTCCAGGGATGGGGACTCCAAACCTCCCTGGGCAGCCCCTGCCAAGGCCTGACCACCCTTTCCAGGCAGAAATTCCTCCTGGAGTCCAACCTGAGCCTGCCCTGGCCCAGCCTGAGGCCGTTCCCTCTCCTCCTGTCCCTGTGCCCTGGGAGCAGAGCCCGACCCCCCTGAGCCCCCTCCTGTCAGGGAGTTGTGCAGAGCCACAAGGTCCCTCCTGAGCCTCCTTTTCTCCAGGCTGAGCCCCTTTCCCAGCTCCCTCAGCCCCTCCTGGGGCTCCAGCCCCTTCCCAGCTCCGTTCCCTGTCCTGGACACGCTCCAGCCCCTCCAGGGCTCTCCTGCAGGGCCCAGAAATGGACACAGCCCTGGAGGGGCCTCTCAGTGCCCAGCACAGAGGGACAGATGATGCTCCCAGAACAGGACTTGCTGGACTCTAACCCATAAATCCCAGCATTTATGTAGTAGCAGTCCCCTCATGTTAAAAAAAAAAAAAAAAAGATTGAGGATTACATAGAAAATGCCCCATAAATCCTTAGTAATGCATTGGCTTCCCACATCTGATATTCTGACATTAAAACCTTCCCTCACTTTCCTTAGGTCTCTGTATCCTGGGTCGTTACACGCTCCAGTGGAGAGTTTAGTTACTGAGGAAGAGGTGAAGGGATTTTAAAGGAGCACACTCCCCTCCTTTTGCTGTTCTCAAGCATACTGAAAACATCTAAAAGAGTTCAGTTTTTCTAGGATACTCCCTTCTCCCACCTCTACATGCATCCCCTTGAAAGGAGAGCACGTCCCTAAAGAAAAAGTTTGTTTACCAAGTAATTGTTCCAGGGATTCTTGCTTTCTCTGCAAGGATGTGTTGTAGCTTGGATTGAGCTTAAGGAAATGAGAGTCACGAAGTCACTCAGCCTTTTTTTTCTCTTCTGGCTTCCTGTTTCCCCCAAACAACTTTTGAACCATTTGGTCAATTTTAACCAAGGATCTCCTGATCTGAGGGAAATGAAGTTCTTACACGTCTCAGAAATAAGAGGCAGCATGAGCAGATAAAAGACACCAGAGCTTGTGTCCCCACAGAGATAAAGGCAAGAAACGTGTGGTCGACTGTATTTGTTTCCAGAGAATCACACAAGAAATAAATGCTATTAACAGGAACCTTTGATCAGGGCTCACATTTACCAGGCTTGAGATAAGAATTTGTGTGTTATTGGAGATGAGATAAGGCCCTCTAAGACCCAAGGCAGGGGAGAGCAGCATCATTTGCTCTCCTGCTGGCGGAAGGACGTGCTGCTGTGGTGTAGTATTTGCCTCAATTCAGTGGTTGCTCACCCCTCCTTGGGCTCTGCCTGAGCCAGTTCTCCTGTGGGGGTGTTTGGTGGGGTGTGAGGGGAGACCTGTGTTGCTGCCTCAGTGTTGCCTGCAGAGCACAGTTGTGAGGATCAGCCTGAAATCTGCTCCAAGCCTACAAGTGGTGGTGGGGCTGGGTGACTCCCAGGCTTCATGAGGAGATGCCAAATGGAAACACAGAAGTAGAGAATTATGGAATGGTTTGGGCTGGAAGGTCTTTAAATGTCATCCATTTCCACCCCCAAGCCCCATCCAACCTGGCCTTGGACACTTCCAGGGATGGGGAGTCCCCAGCTTCTCCAGGCAGCCTGTGCCAATGGCTCACCACCCTCACAATAAAGATTATTTTTCCTAATATCTAATCCAGCTATGCCCTCTTTTATCTTGAGACCATTTCCCGTTGTCCTGTCACTACAAGCCCTGATGAAAAGCCTTTCCCCAAATGAGATAAATAATGACTAAAAGTGATGGCTGTCTGAAGGCTATTCCAATTCCTTTAATTAGTGAGCTGGCAGATTCACTTGGGACCTATTTGGCAAATGGCCACTGCTATTGATACTTAGGTTTGCCAGATCTTACCAGGAATGAGTGATCAGGCATGGAAAATGGGCACCTGTCCATCCCTAGAGAGTGAATCACACATCTTATTCCAGGAATATCATTAATGCCTTCTTTTTCTTTTTTTTTTTTTTTTATAATATATACCCCAGGTCTGTAAGTATGTGGGGACCTCACGCTTGACATCCCACTGGGAAAAATGTCAGAGTACCTTCCACACTCTTCTCCCTGCTGTGACAGGATTTCAGTGTTCCTTCCTAAATCCTACCAGTTGCCCCAGTTTTCCATGTTTCTGCTATTCCAGTATGGATGGGCACTTGTATATATTTATATATACTTATATTTATATATAATATAATTTATAGAATATATTTATATGTATTTATATATGGAGTACTCTCCATGCCCAGTAGTGGTGGGACAGGAGATACATTCAGTTTTCTGATTTTTGGGACACTCATCATGCAGGTGATGATCTCAAGCGTGGGCTTAGCAGTGTTGAACTTGGGACCTGCACATCTTTTGTCTCTGTGTTTCCAAAAATAAATCTTCCCCACTTATCTTTCTGACATCTTTTGTAAACAGTGAATTCAAGAGCAAACTTTGTAAAGCTCTTAACCCTAATCTTCCCTATAAGCTCCAAAGGTCGAATTACCCATTATGCCCTGTGTTTGTTTTTGTCCTCTGGGTCTCAATTTTCATGCTTGCTTTTGCTCCTGGGGGCTCTGTGAGGCTCTTAGGTCGGGTTTTATACAAGGAAAGCAATTCCCTTCCTTTTCCAAAGACCTGCCACATAGTTTAAAGAAGGCAGGGGAGTGAAAGAATAGCTTGTACTTGGTAACACATAAGTGGCAGGTTTTGAGCCAAGGTTTACAGGAGAAGTGAATTAATTAGCACAGAACATCAGCCTGCTGTCTGGCTCCTTTATTTAAACCCATTTGCTGTGCTCTCCACAAGAAACCCAGTGGATCACCAGCTGCTTTACATTTTTCAGGTGGAAGAAGCAGCAAAGTCATCCAGGAGTGCAGTGGGGGCTGTGGGACCAGGTGGGGAGGTACAAAAGCAGGAATGTAGGAAGGAATGGGTCTCCTGAGTCATGTCCCTGCCAAGGGCTGGAAGCCCGTGGCTGATGTGATGTAAAGCCTTGGGGAAAAAGGTGTTGGAGTGACAAACCACGCAGGTGACTTCAGTGGTAGCGTTTTAGCACAGCTCTGAGGGAAGGGTTGAAGGGGGAAGAGACAGAGGGAAGATTGGAACAGTCCAAAGGGAAGAGAATAGTCCATTTGGAGAATGATGTCTCCTTCCTCTGTGGGACACTGGTTTCAAGCCCAGCAATAGTTACTGGCAGCCTGTTTCCCTGTGTCTCTCCCTGGTGAGATTCCTGGTATATTCAAATTTCTCATTCCATGAGGACTCTGACAAGGTCCTTCTCCTCTACTCAACTGATCATTTTCAGTAGAGGTAGGAACATAATTCATTCCTGACCCCCTGTCGTGTGCCAAATGGGGCTGCAGTTGGCTAAGGGATCAAAATTTATTATAGGAGAACAGCCAATCGTGTGAGATATAGCATGATCATATATTTCCTTATAAAAATGAGATTAAAATATCTGAATTAGCTCAACAGCTTTTAAATATCAGTTCAACGCACCTTAATGAGTTACATACTGTATGTTTCACTTTAAAATACAGCATATTTTACTTTATTTTATTTTTTTTGAGCTAAAAACCTTCCAGAAATGGCTTTTGGTGAACCAAAAATTGAGAGAAGAGCTCTGAGAATTAATGGATCATGCTGTTGGCTGATATTTTGGTTTCCTTATTGGGACAACAAACTATTTTCACCTCAGGAATGACTTCTCTGAGAGATGGTGTTAATTCTGCAGAGCAGGTGGCCGAAGAGACAGTTTGAATATTTGATAGCACACACCGAGGTGTTTGGATGAACTGGTCATTTAGAAACAAAATCAATAGGCATGCATCTCTAGGGAATAGTAAACAAAGCTGGAGTCATTCCTAATTATTGGGATACAGCTCTGTCATCAGCTCCTTCTCTAGATACTATTATTTATAGCAATAATTATTATGCAGCATTTAAATTCGGGATGCGCACGGTTCTTTAATTGGGGGCTGAACTTGTGTTTGGCGATCTGGATTCCTCTCCTTACTCATCTGTCTATCATTTATAAAGATTATATATCTGAAACGTGACCTGTACATAATTATAATTAATTAAGTCGCCAGCAGTATGCTGAAAAACTTGCATTTAAATCAGGGGTTGAATAATTAAGGCAATTAGTAGAACTGACTATTTGCAATATGGCTTCTTGAAAATGTGGAATAATTGCTAATCTTCTAGGCAGAGATGGACAGAACACCAGCCTGGTATTTAATTCTGTAAATATAAATTAGGTGAGGTGGTGCAAGCATGGAATTCCTTTTTTTTGGTCCAAATTTCCAGAGGCCATAAACTGGATGAATGACACGCAGCCCAACGGATTATTTCAGGGCACGGTAAGTTCAGGGTGTCCAGATGAATCCTCAAGCTATTAAAAAATTCCCTTCTCTTGGCTTTCATCATTTTTATTTATAATCCTTAATTTGTGTGGTCGGGAGAGTAACAGTCCTTGTTCCTCACCCCGTTCTGCCACCAGTGCCTGTCCCTGTGGAGCTCCAGGCTTCCCTGAGCCAGCTCCCTGTTGATTATTTATTCCAGGAAGGCGTGAGGGGCTGGGACACCCACGCCGGGCGAACTCAGCCCTCCGTCACCGCCGGAGCAGGCACGCCACGTGTGGGAGAAATCCAGGGGAGCTCAGGCGGAGCGTGGAGAAACCAGAGCCAGCCTTTCCAGCCCTGCCTGGTGGCATTCCGCTTCCAGGGAGATGGCCTAGATAGGGCTGGCTGCCTGCAAGAGCTGGGAGCTCGCATCAGCTCCAGCCTGGTGTGCCTGGAGCTGGGGAAAGGCGGGCGAGTGACTCAGGGCAGCGCTGGTGGGAAGGTGTCCAAGCCAGCCGGGCTGGCAGAGCAGAGCCTGGCCCGGCCCGGCCGCCTCAGCGCCGTCAGCACAAGCTGCTGGATGATGCTATCGGCGTCTTTCCCAATCCAGGAGCCGGGGAAATGTGTCATGATACCCACGAGTATCAATTGGGGCCCTTCAGAGAAAGGGCTGGGGACTCCTGAGGGCTGTGGGGACACCAAGACCTGTTCTCACAGACCCAGCACAGGGATGGAGGGGTCTCCATGGGCTGGGGACTCCTGAGGGCTGTGGGGACACCAAGGTCTCCCCTCACAGTCCCAGCACAGGGATGGAGGGGTCTCCATGGGCTGGGGGTTTGGGATGGGCTGCAGCTCCTGCTGCTTTTAGTGCTTCCAACTTCTCATCTCTCTGTGGCAGAGGCATAACTGGGTTTAGTGAGTTTATGTCTGTATTGTCAGGCATGTGTGACATCCACGAGGTGAGCTCGCTGTCGAACACTCGGGATTTTACACTCATTTTTGTTCTCTTCTTAAAGATCTGTTGGGCTTGTGGTACTGGGGATCATGCTACAAGACAAGCTGGTTCAACTGTTTCATGGAAAACTCAGTTAAACAATTTATAGCTTTTTAAATTTTTTTAGCTTTTTATACACCAAGAAAGTTAAAAGAATATTACCAGATTTTGCTCTCAGGAACACACATGCATTTTTCAGAACGTGGATGATTGCTTTCTATGTTTTTCCTATGTCTGTTTTTTTGTTTGTTTGTTTTTGCTTTTGTTTTTGTTTTTTCTCAAATCCCATTTGAATAAGGCACTCCAAGACTGTGGCTTTTGTGGAATTTTTGCATGGTTAACACTGGGCATAAGCACGGAACCCATCTCCCTGCCCCAGGGCTTTGCCCAAGCAGGGTTTGTGCCTTTAAAGCAGAGTGATTCAATGTCCTGTATGTGACAGGGACAGCTCCTAACAAGTCTGGAGGTATTTTTAGAACTTGATAAAATGACACTTCATAAAACACCAGTTGAGCAGCTCGAAAGAGGAAATAAGAGTGGAGAGACTTTGGGAAAACATTACTGTATTTTTAATTATCAGCCCTTTTGATGTTGTCAGCCCATACCGTAAGCAATGGGAATAATTGTTTAACTTCCTTCCTATTTAATGTGGTCATTTTATGGCTCAGAGGCACAGCTTTTGCTCCTGAGTTACCATTTACAGCTGTGGCCAGCCTTGGGGATGGGGTTTTGGGCCACACAGCTGCCCTGGCAGTGGTGTCTGCCAGGCAGCAAGCTCTGCTCCCAGGGCACAGGGACAGGAGGAGAGGGAACAGCCTCAGGTTGTGCCAGGAGAGGCTCAGAGTGGACATCAGCAGGAATTTCTCCATGGAAAGGGTGGTCAGGCTTTGGCAGGGGCTGCCCAGGAAGGTTTGGAGTCCCCATCCCTGGAAGGACAGACTGGAAACCTGTGTTCTCCTCAAGGAATCTATTGAAATTTCATCTTTCTGGGTCTGAAATTTCATCTTTCTGGGACTGAAATGTTCACATTTATGGTATCGACACACAAATATCCATCTGCTGAGCTGGGGAGGGAGGATGAGCTCTCTGCTCCCAAAGGAACACCTTTCTCAAGGCAAAATAGAAGTCAAATTTTGTGGAAATAAATCAGTTCAAATGGGGATAGGATCTCGGGGGTTGGAGTACTAAAATGTACAGAAAGGCACAGGTCTAAAATTAAAGCATGATTTCATCATCTTCTACATTGAATACTCACAACAGCTGAGTCTGCCTATTCTGAAATGGTGTTTCCACTGAATTTTGCCAGTCCATGCCACTTAAAATTCTGACCCTCTGGATGAAGCCTAAATTTATTGCTCTTTTTTTTAAAATTTCATTTTAATAGTCCTGATGGCCCCGGACAGGACCCACTCAGCCCTTCAGATAAAGGTATCTTAAGGCAGTGTTAGCTCAGATTTTTTTGACATTGCTTGCACTCACAAAGAAAGGAAAGAATTAAAATTCTTTCAGCTGAAATTTTGCTTCTTCATGAGTTAAACTTGCGGAGAAGACCAGCAAAATATGATGTTCCTTGCTCAGTGTGGCAGCTTGCAGGTCACCACGGGGCGAAATTATGGTACTCAGCAGATTCCATTTAGGATGTGGGTTTTTCCACTGTGGAAAGGAGCTTGGATAAACCCAGAAGTTTGTTTTCCCTCCCCATTGACCCCAGAAGGGATGCTCTGAAGTTCTGACTCCATGGGAAATTCTCAGTCAGGGAGATTCACGCTCATCCCCAGAGCTCCGTGGAGCCTCAGCAGAAAGGATAAAAGCACAAGGATGATATTCCTGTGTAAGCAGCTTGCTCAGAGAGGGAATTCAACTCCTGGCAAAAAACTGGGGAACAGTGGTCTGCCAGAGGGCTTGGAGAAGTTGTCTGGATACAGCTTCCCTCATCCACACATCCCATCCTGAAAAAACAGAGATATTCTGAGGTTACAAACCCTACAGTGCAGATATGCCACCTCGCAAAGATCCCAGGTATGGCAGAAGAATTTCCAGGGAGCAGAGCGGTCACTTTTGCAGACCCTCTGTGTTCTTCAAGAAGTGTAAAGGGACTGCAGCAGTGGCAGCAAATGGACTCTGACTTAATTTAAGGAATCATCCAAAAACTAGGAGAGGCCCAGCACCCCAGCAGAGCAACGTGGCTGCCTCAGTGCCCCTTCATGATCAACAGTGAAGCTCTGGGATGGCAGGAAAACACAGACTGGGAATAAAGGCTGGGAGAAGGTTGCCTGTTTTGAGAGAGACTTTCCCATTTCTTGCTGCTTTCCCTTTTCCCAGCGATGCAGCGAAGGGCATCTGGCACAGGAAAGCTGTAACCCCTGGAGAATTCCTCCTGATGCCAATAAACTCCAGCCTGAGCACTCACATCTCTGTATTTGCAAACAATCTCAGCACATCTCTTCTTTGGGATCCATCCAAGCTGTACTTCACTCAAATGCTGTTATATTCCTGCTGCCTGGTGCAGCCCATCACACTTTTTGCTGCATTTCACTTGTTTTGATTGTCACCAGAGAACTTCCAGCGAGGCAATTTTTTGTTGTTGTGATGGCTGGCGAATATTGTGTTGGGGGGAAAATAAAAGTCGAAGTGGAAATTTTCTAATCAAAGTCACTGTTCTCTGTTGCTTGCAATCTGGATGAAGGCAATGCAGATGGGTGAGTCAGTGTAAGTTGTGTCTGATGCTCTGAAAGACTCCTTATATAAACACCTGAGTGATCTGATGACATTTTCTACATGCATTCATGATAAACGAATTTTTAAACACTAATTAAGGGCCTAAGAAATCTTTGGAGACTCTCTTTCAGTGCTGCAGTTCTAGAGGAATACATCTTTCAGATCTTCGAGGCAGGGATTTTGGTATGCTTGGTTGGTTTTTTTTTTCCCTTTTTCCAAATCGGAAATAATTTTAAAGTTGTGTGTAAGCACTCACTTATGCTTAGCTACGTGTACCTGGATTTAGAACAGTAATCCTGGCAATGGCTTTTCTTCCCCTTTAAAATGCATATTTTCCATTAAGTAGTGTGGCTAATGAGTGTTGCTATTTGTAAGGAAGCCTTTTTTTTTTTTTTCCAGGTTAGCAGTGAATCACTTCAGGCTGTGACCTTATCTGATCTTGCGTGTTCAGGAGGGTTGAGACTAATCAATAATTGGCGAGGTTTCGTCACGGAGCCCGTGGGTGCTGCCGGAAGCAGTTTGGTGATTAAGTAGTTGACACTCTTGCTCTCAACCATTCATGAAACCCTGTCCCATCCAAGCCCTGGTAGGACTCTGCAGCCTTTTGGAAAGCTGAGATTTTCACTGCTCAGCCTTCATCACTATCCCATGGTGGTTTTTATGCGGGGCTATTCATCCAGGCAGTCCTGGCCGAATTCCAGTTTTGATAATTGTTTTCTGCCTAGCTTCCTTCCATTTCAATTTCGACTGTTATTGTCCTTTGTTCCCTAACCCAAGGTGTTAAACTGCTGGGATGATTGCTTCCCAGGCCAGCACTGGGAATGCTGCCTGGCACAGGGTGCCTGCAACTCTGCTGCCTCTCAACTTTATCAAGTATTTTTTCAGCTTCTCAAAGGGCTCTCTCTGTGAACAACTGATAATGTCCTGTGGAAACATCTGGTCGGGGTCAGCTCTTCAGCTTCCTGGGCTGGAAACACTTCAGCTTTTGAGGTGCACAGATGCAGTCGGAGCTGCAGTTTGATGTTTAGATCACAGACAAAACTCGTGCTCTTTCTGGCCCCTGGGAATTATTAGTGTTGGCGTTAAAGTGCTCTGTCAAACACAGAGGGGATGTCTGAATGCCTTTCTTGTTTGTTTGTTTTCCAAATGTGTACAGGCAGCCTGGAAAGCTCCCGGTGTTTGTTGTTGGTGGCATTCCCTGAATGCCTCCATCTCCCCGCTCCTCCTGGAGAAACAGAAGATATTCAGCAGCTGATCTCCTGCCCCACAGCTTCTGTTTCAGAGCTGCCACTCCAGGAGCAGAGAGAGCATCCAGGACATTTCTGAGCTAACAGGGAATTGGGAGTTGGAAGGAGAAAAAGATTTGATATTCCTGGTATTTGTGGGAATCACTGACTCAGACCCCAACCAGCAGCAATCTGTGCTGCTGGAATGAGCATTAGGTTTTGGAAATATCAGTGTTCCCCCTCCCCATGGGTAGAGCAGTCAGATCACAAAAATCATTCTGATGGTTTCTGTGGATCCCAGGAGAGGCCAGTTCCAGTCCCCACCCCTCCTTTCCCAGTTCAGCTGCTGGTTTTGCCTGAATTGCTTCTTTGCAGCAGGAAAATTCAAAGGAGTAGGAGGAGAGACTGGTTTGCTGGAGCTGGAGCTGCTCAGACAAAGCCAGAGCAAAACAAACTCATCCAAGTGAGATTGGTTTAGGGTCATGTGAGGGGTTTTCATTTCTGTGGGGAAAATAAGAATCCCAAACCCCTGGCTGAAGCCTGGGCTGTGGATGCACTCCTTGTCCTGGCTGCAGCTCTGCCAAGTGGAGCTCATCACTGCTTTCCCCATCCAAAATTATCCCTCCTTGCATCTCCTGGAGGACCTGTTCCTTGGGCAGGGGTGGGGATGGGAGGGCTAAAACCAGTTTTAGTCAAAATGAGCAGGTCACCTTGCACAACACAGGAGGTCTTTGCTAACTGGAGTCATGAAGTCCTCAAGGAAGGTCTACCTCGACCTTCAAGAGCTTCAACAAGTCCCAAGTTGAGTTTGGTGACCTGACACTTCTCTGTCTTAACTCTCCATGCAGATAAACTCTGAAGGGCAGATTGAAGCTGTGTCAGGGGAAGTTAGACTGGAGAGCAGGGAAAGGTTCTTCCCCCAGAGGGTGCTGGGCACTGCCCAGGCTCCCCAGGGAATGGGCATGGCTCCGAGGCTGCCAGAGCTCCAGGAGCGTTTGGGCACCGCTGCCAGGGATGCACAGGCTGGGATTGTTGGGGTTCTGGGCAGGGCCAAAAGTTGCTCTGGATAATCCTTGTGGGTCCCTTCCCACTCAGAATATTCCATGATTCCATGATTGGTGCTGTGGCCACCCCCTTGCCGGCTGTGCTGGGTGGATTTATATCCTCAGCCTCCCAATACCTCCCTACAGGGCCATCCTGCTGGGCCTGTTTGGGCACACGTTGTTTTTGTGGGGTATTGTCACCTGGAGAATCCCAATGGAAATTTTTGTCCCCGTGTCCTTGCGTGCCACGTAAACATATAGGGACAAATAGACCCTGCCCAGAAGAGCTGTAAATAATGAATCCAGAGAAAGGGCATGGCTTGTGTTGTGTCTAGGTGGGAAATTGAGGCCAAAAGGTGAGGAATGAGCCTGGACCTCCTTCCAGTACCCTAGAGAAGCCCTCCATCATTGCTACCCCGAATCTGAAAATGATGAAATCCCCGAACTTGCCCCCAACACTCAGGGCCAGTTATTTCCTGGTCCGAAATCTCCTGTAGTTTTAAGTCATGGCTTTATTTTTAGATCAACACCACCTCAGCCTTAATTACGCTTGTACCAATCAAGGATGTGGCAATGCTCATGGGTCTCTGAGTAGTCCTGTAGTGTAAGGATTCATTTGTGGGGTTGGAAAAGGCGGAATGGCAGGTGTTGCACAGGAGCTGACACTGAGGTTTCATCTGCCCCTTAAAGCTCCTGAAAGGTGATGTCCCAAGAGAAGAGAGCAGCAACAGCAGGCACTTGGTTCAGGGTCCTTTCTCACCCTCTGCCTTCAGAAGGATACTCCAGCCCTGACCATAGCTTAGCCCTAAGTCATGCCAGGGAGCACATTTTTAATGCTGCTTTATTAGAGAGTCAGAGGCATTTGTGGGATTGGTGTGGGAGTACAAAATTGTTTTCTGATGAGGAATTGAGTTGAGCTTTGTTGGCGTCTCGTGTAGTGGCTGTTTATGTGTAAACTTGAAACCAAACCAAGCAAAAGGAGTGAAACCATCCAAGGCCTAAAATGTCGTCTGGCAGCGAGGAAAGGCTGCAAATACCAGATTAGGGGAGCCCAGAACCAGCTGGCTGCTGTTCATGCTGAAGTGAGTGCTCACCAGACATTCCAAAGCTGGCCATAAAGCCTTCCTAAGCTCACTCTGGTCACTGCTACTCATTTCAGGATCACTAGCAAGCATGAAGGGGCTTCTGTTTAGCTGTGGGAAAAGAAGGCAGGGAAAACAGCAGCAAGTCCATAGTTTTAGTGTCCTTTCTCCTGTGGTTCACAGCACAGACCTGAGTCCAGCTCCATCTGGAGCCAGCTCCAAGGGTTTTGCTGGTTTTCATCAGGACTAGGGTGAAACCAAAGTGTAATGACAAGTCACGAAGGCTGTAATAAAGCCGTGCTCCCTGCGGAAACAGCTGTGGTGGTTTAGGAGGTCCTTGCCTCTCCCACCCCTCGGACAGAGGCTCCTGCTCCCAAAATGGTGCCAGCAGAAGGGCATGTGGGATCATGATCTGCTTCACAACCTTCACATAACCCTTTTTTCCTGGGAAACAAATCAATTTGGCTGTAGCCACCTCCAGCAGGAGGGGGAGCCAGCCCGATGGGCTGATAAGAAACCCACAGCACCGGCTCTTGTCTGAGCCCATTCTGGACCCTCTCATTACCCATTGTTCCCTTTATTGAAAGCACTTGTGCCTACTGCACGTCTCCATACTTCAAAAAATCAGATCTGGAACACAATGGATGGGGCTTGTTGCTCAGGAAGTGTTTCTTTTTATACATTAAAACACAGGAGGAGGCTTTGTTGCTGCCGCAGCAGCAATATCCTGACACGCTCGCCGTGCTGATGGCGAAGGAAGTTTCGTTCTGAATATAGCCAATCTCACACTAAAAACTTAACCCTCTGAGGCCTGGAAGCAACCACCATGTGTGAAATTGTCTCAACTGTCATGTGGAAGGATGAGTTTTAAGAGCCACCCTTGAGAGATTATCATTAAACCGAATCTTACGCAAGGTTGGACTTGGAGGGATCAGTGTTTGCACATCTGTGGTTTCAAGTGACCTTGACAGAGTTGTTTCCCAGTATAAGTAAAATCAGAAGTGGAACTTGCAACAACAAGCAAATGTTTTTTTGCACTGTACTCCAGGCAGATTAGTGATGTCATAGCTTCTGTGTTCTGCAGCTCTGTTTCCTTTAAGGCCTTTTTTTTTTTTTTATCTTGATGCTAAGGTAGCTTCGAATTTCTTCAGGTGAAGAACTCACAGCTCTTGGCATCCTGCCCCACAACATTTACCTGGAACTCTTGCAACCTTCTGTGACATCAATTTACTGTTGAGGGTGTAATTGATCTTACCCAGTCTCAAACATGCTCATTATAACATTCATTATGGTTCTTTTCCATAATGGGCTACGAGCCCATCACGGGATGTCTATGCAATGTCCACCTCCATACACTTTCTTTATTCGTATGGGGGTTATTTTTCTAGAGGTTATAGGGGGATTTTTTTGATCCTCACAGAGTGTGAGGATCAGAACAACCCAGGGCAAAGAAGTTAAAAAAAATGGGGAAAAATATTAAGGAAGAACTGCAGGCTGTGTTGTCTTTGTGAACTTAGCAGACTGAGTAGGTTTTTATGTATTTCTTCTTTTCTGGTGATGCTGTTACCAGATGGCTGATTTACAAGTCAAAAACTTCAAGCATCCAGTAGTTCAGCCTCTTACTTCCAGAAGCCCTTGATGGATTATGCTAATGTGGCCCATGGAAATTCTCTTCAGATGAGAGACTGTGGGGTGGAGAGGCTGGAAGATCCATCTTGGTGCTCATTTATGAGCTCTGCTGTGGGTCCCATCCCAGTCCTTGGAAGTCCAGCACCATGGAAAACCTGAGGAGGTGGGTGGAACGTATAGCAGACTATCTATAGAAAAATACAATCCACTTTGCTTGTGGTTTAGGGTGGGTGCACATGGAGGAAGAGGGGATTTTCCTCCACTTCTCTCCAGGAATTTGAGACACGGTCTCATTTTTCTTACAGTTAAGCACATTCAGTAAATAGCATAAACATCACAACTGAAGTAATACCTCATCAAATGCTGTGAAAAGGATGAAGACATTTAGATGACACATAAATATACTGAGTTTTCAGCCACGGTATACAGTGAACTACTTTCAATGGAAAATCAAGGCTTTCAAAGCAATTCATTTAACATTTCCATTTTAACACTTCCTCAAAGTCAATTGCAGCAGAGAACATGCAGCTCAGCTTGCTTCTTCAAACCATGACACAAAATAGTCCAGAACTTCTGCTATGAAGCAACAAAATCCCTCCAGGATAGAAATGCAAATTTTTTGTCCTACCACTGATGACATGGCTTAAGGGCTTTTCCAGTTTGCTGTCAAAGAAAGGAGATGTCTTCATTGCTGATTAAATGCACTGCAATTAACCAAAGTTTCATATGGTTTGATATTCTCCCCTCCCAAGTTATGGTAATGTGCATAAATAGTGTGGATAAAAGTAGCCCCTCTTTGAAAGGAAGTGTGAGCATTTGGGCACAGGCTGGTCCTGCACTCAAGGGTGGCTGTGCTGAGGATGCTGAGGGGTTTGTCCCAGGGGTCTCTGCAGGAATTTGACTCATTTTCTGAATTTTTACAGTTGTATTATCTTAACACAGAGGGGAGCTGGGGGAAGTCATTAATCATGGAATTATAGAATCACAGAATAGTTTGGGTTGGAAGGAACCTTAATGATCATCTCATCTCACTCCTGCCATGGGCAGGGACACCTCCCACTGTCCCAGGCTGCTCCAAGCCCCAATGTCCAACCTGGCCTTGGGCACTGCCAGGGATCCAGGGGCAGCCACAGCTTCTCTGGGCACCCTGTGCCAGGGCCTCCCCACCCTCCCAGGGAAGGATTTCTTCCAATATCTAACCCAAATTTCCCCTCTGTCAGTTGGAACCCATTGCCCCCTGTCCTGTCACTGCAGTTCCTGATGAATTGTCCCTCTCTGGTTTCCCTGTAGCCCCTTCAGGCACTGGAAGGTGCTGTGAGCTCTCCACACAACCTTCTCTTCTCCAGGCTGAACAATCCCAACTCTCCCATCCAGCCCTGCCCTCTGGCAGGGGGAAGCCATTCCCTGGGTCCTGTCCCTCCAGCCCTTGGAAATTGTCTCTCTCCATGTTTCCTGGGGCTCCTTCAGGCCCTGCAAGGCCACACTGAGGTCACCCCAGAGCTTCTCCTCTCCAGGCTGAACAATGCCAGCTCTCCCAGCCTTTCCTCCCAGCAGAGCTGCTCCATCCCTCTGAGCATCCTGGTGCCTCCTCTGGGCTCTCTCCAACAAGTCCATGACCAGTTGCAACCAAAAAGAAGAAGAAATTGTCCTGTGAGCAATTGAGATTGTGCTAGCTAAAGCTTTAGCCTATGTTTCTTTTGGATAAAATTGGTTTAAAAGGTACAAAATGCAAGTGAAGATCTTTGTATCTGAGTGGGTCTCAACCAAAAGGCACCACTCAGGCTCCATGTTCTGCAGCAAGGACAATCCTTGAGTATTTCTTTCCAAACTACTTATTTTCATTTTCACTGGAATTCCCTTTATAATCAGGTTTTAGGGAAATAAAGGTACTGAGAAAAAGCCAACATAAGCAACCTCCCATCCTGTCCTTTACAAATAAAAATTAAAAATAAAGTCCACCAATAACAGTTTGTTCTTTGGTAAGGGGCTAATGGGACCCAGGACTTGGCATGCTGGAACAGCAACTGGAATGAAGATATTATCATAAAAATCACTAAATCTTGACTTCATTAAAACCTATTTAATAGGATTGACATTTTTTTCCTGGCCAAAATTTCTAAAGTTATGTAATAAACTCTGTGTGCCTTCTCCTCCAGGGTTATTTCCACACTCTATTAACAGGCTATAGCAGGTTTTTAAAATATGCAGCATGGTGTGGTGTGTACCTGGGAACAAGGAACAGAAAGTTCTTTCAGAGATTGTATGTACATATGTCTGTAGGCTGCATGAGCTTGCCTAAACAATTCACACCATTATCAAGAGGATCTTGGCAAAAACAAGAGAAAAAGAGATTCAGTGAGTTACATAACAGGCACATATCTCTTTCCTTCTTGAGCAATGGCTGCTTCCACTTAACAAATGATATTTGAAGCATTCCAGAAAAACTGCTAACAAAACCAATTCCCATGGCCTGTTCAGGAATGGAATTGGTTTTGTGTGGGATGGTGAGATGCTGGCTTCAGTTGTTTAATCTTCCGGGTAATCCCAGATATTTGCATTCCTGGAGATTTCAACACTGGTATCTTTAAATATTTAGTTGCAAAAGGTGAATACAGAAAGCGTTAAGTTATGAGGAAAAGTGGAAAGATGAAGAGTATTAATTTTTTTCCAGGCTGAGACAGATCTGTACTGTAATTTTTGGGAGCAATCCACCTGGAAGTCCCCCCAAACACTCCTGACCATGCACAAACCCTGTATTTCTGGATGTATTTGGATATTTCAGAATTTTGGACTAGTCAGATGATCAGACCTTCTCCCAGAGTGGGTGGGTGGGAGTGCCACTGTTTCAGCCTGACCATGCTTCCCAGAGGGTTGTACTCACTTTAGGAAGTTTTTGCCACTTATTTCTTTACTCTCAGATGCAGCAAACCCAAGATTCTTGGCAAAAATTATAGCTATTGAAAGAAATTGCCTAAAATTTTTCACCGAGGGGACCCAAGGGTGTTCATGCCTTGAATTCCTGAGTGCTGAAGGTTTTGACCAAAGCATTTGGTGCCTTGCAGAAGAGCAGCCCCACTGCAAGGGGACAAAAGGCAGATTTGACTGTCCCAAATCTGGGCAGGGACACCCAGAGCAGGGTGCAAGAAGGGCCAGGCACATCCTCACGTTTCCTCCAGCTCATCCTCCCCTCTCCTGGCACTCCCTGCATGGGGACTTCCTGGCCCAGAGGCCGTGTTTGTGTTTCTGTGTTTTACAGCTCACCGTGGACTTTCTTTCCACAAACTGGGCTCAGCTTTCCAGTTGTATTCCTGGCTCCTGTGACATCCGATGGCAATGGATCCCAGAGTGTGGCTGTGTGCTTTGTGGAAAAGTGTCTGTGTGTGTGTTTTAACCTATTTCCTCTTCTCTCCACATCTTGCAGAGTGAGAAACAAAGGAGAAACCTCCCATTTTTGCCTCTTCCCGATCACTCAGGCGGTCACGCTGTCACACTCGGGTTACTCGTGTTGTGTCTTGTGCAAACCAAGGGCTTCCCATCTCCTGAGAGCTATTTTTACCCCATTTGCATAAAAGCTGAACTTCTCCAGTTCTCCTGTTGCAAAATCAAAGTTGTGGGTGCATTTATAATATTTATATTAACATATCTACAATTAACATATATAATATATTAATATGTAACATATACTACTACATCTATAACATATATAGGACACATAATATAACATATATAAGAATATAATATATCAATTAACATTTCTGGTATTAATTATTTACATTAACATCCCCTGTTTTGTATTACCACAGTAGCTGTGCTGCTCCTCAGTAGAGCTGGGCTCTGTTTTGGTCAATGCCATTTTTTGCCCCCGATAACGCAAATTCTCTCTGCTCCCTTGAGCACCGTCTCGGAATAGCAGCTCTGAAAAATGCCAGGCAGGCTTGAAGGGAGTCTCTTTTATGTGCTGAGTTAGCTTCTCTCTAGCCAAGACAAGAAAGCTCTGGGAGCAAAGTGTTTTGTCCAGAGGGGAAGAAGTCTCTTCTATCCCTTTTCTCACAGTTAAGAAACAGCTTTTGTTGAGTTATGAGTGAAGCCACTTACATAATCTATGGTCAGAAAGCTGAGCTGGCATGTTTTTGGGTGACTGGAAGTTGAACAAAGAGAAAAATATTGAAATTTCCCAGCTGACCCCAAAACAAAAACCTCCCATTAGGTTGGCACTTAGTGCACATCCACTGTGTAATTTGGTTTTGTACTGACTGCTTACACTGAGATTGTCTTTGTGGAACTGTTGGTCATTTGCAGATGGGATTTTTTGTAGAAGGTGCATCAATGTCACTGCTCTCATGTCTGGAAATAAGTACTGTAAAATCATGGAATGGTTTGGGTTGGAAGGGACCTGAAAGATCATCCAGTGCCACCCCTGCCATGGCAGGGACACCTCCCACTGTCCCAGGCTGCTCCAAGCCCCAGTGTCCAACCTGGCCTTGGGCACTGCCAGGGATCCAGGGGCAGCCACAGCTTCTCTGGGCACCCTGTGCCAGGGCCTCCCCACTCATAGGGAACAATTTCTTCCTTGTATCTAACCTAAATTTCCCCTATTTCAGTCTGAAGCCATTCCCCCTTGTCCCATCACTCCAGTTCCTGATGAATTGTCCCTCTCCACCTTCCCTGTAGCTCCTTCAGGTAGTGGAAGTTGCTCTGAGGTCTCCACACAACTTCTTTTCCTTTCTGAGTTGAACAGCCCCAGCTCTCCCATCCTGTCTCCTTAGGGGAGGTGCTCCAGTTCCCTTATAGACTTTGGAATTGCTCCATCAGTTCCACGTCCTTCTTACATTGGGAGCACCAGAACCTTCAGCAGTGTTCCAGGTGGGGTCTCACCAGAGAAATGTCTCACATCCCCAAACGCCTTTTCCCAGCTCTCCACAGAGACCTGTTCTGCTTCCTTCCCTCTGACACCCCAGTTTTGCTCTGCCCGTGTTTTTGAGCAGCTTTGCTTGGCTTTGCTGGGTGTGAACTAGTGGGTATTTATTTATGTATTTATTTATTTATTTTTATTTTAGATTCATGCCTAACAGTCTTGAGGAACTTTTCAGGACACACGTTTTAAATCATAATCTTGGTCTTCTGTGTGAACTGTGATGTGCCAGCACCTTCCTGAGCTTCTGGCCACACCTGGAAGCAATCCCTGGGTCAGCCAGTGTGTCTGTGTGGGATGGGCAGGATAAGCTGCATCCTGCAGGACACCCAGCAAAGATCACCCAGCTTTTCTCCATTTCAGAAGAGATGGGGTGCAGGAACCTCCTGCCTGCTCATGAGCTGCCCTCAGCAGCACCTCAGTGAACTCCCCCCACAGGCCACCAAAGTCTGGCACTATCTGATTTTTGTACAAACACACTGAAAGCTGTTGGTCTGTGCAAGTGAAGACTTATGTCACAACTGCAAGAAAAACCATTATGACAGAAGGCTGGGAGAACAATTTCAGTGGGATTCATTCAGAGGCTTGTGTAGGATTATTCCCAGGCTATAAATTTACCTATTCCTTGGGAAAATTTGCTTCATAAAAGCCTTCAGTTGCAAATTTTCCACTGTCCTGTTGGACATCTCAGCACGCCAATGTCATGATTGTGTGCGCAGTGCATTAACCTAACAAAAAAGGTGGAAACCTCATTTCCTTACTGGTTGAAATTTGGAAGCTCCAATTAATGGAGCATCACCTAATTCACTGTTACCCTCCACATGAATCTTTGACATCATTCTTTCTCTCCTCCTCTCCTTTCTCCTTCCCTCCCCCATCCCCAAACTCCCTTATTTGCAATTACAGTCTTTCTTAGCGAGGAGCAATGGCTTTTTAATTTTCCACCAGAAATGGAAGTGTGCAATTATTATGCAAAGCAGCTATCTTTTAATTCCCCAAAATTTCCGGTGTACACTGTAATCAGTCATTTTCTACTGTACGTTTTACTGTCTGAAATTGTAAGCCTGGAACATTAGAAAACTATAATAAATAATTCAGTGATTTCCTTTCAGCTTCATATTCTACTTTGCTGAATATGTTTGGAGGTGTAAATATCTCTCTGGAGGGGGATAATTTTAAGTTTAGTTTTCTAATTTGATTAAGGAAGCGGCGCCTGCCTGTTTCCTCCACAGGCAGGAGTATGAGTGCACCAGGGAGATATTTAGATATCTGTGTAGGTGTGTTTAATATGTTCTTCCTAATTGTATTTCCTTTTCACTAAATAAGAAAAGTTGTAATGCAATGGGATTAATTCTCCCACATTCCCCCACCTCCTTCTTTCCTGGTTTAATTGTCTTGCTCCTCACAGACAGAATCCAGAATCACTGAGGTTGGAAAAGACTTCGATTGAGTCCAACTTGTGCCCGATGCCCACCTTGTCCCCAGCCCAGAGCACTGAGTGCCACCTCCAGGCCTTCCTGGGACACCTCCAGGGATGGGGATTCCAAACCTCCCTGGGCAGCTCTTTCCAAAGCCTGGCCACCCTTTCCATGCAGAAATTCCTCCTGGTGTCCAACCTCCCCTGGTGCAAAACACGTACAATCTGTTCTCTCCATCTCATGGGTAAAGGAGGGACCATCTTACACGAACAAGACTTTAGAGAACAAGACTTTAAAGCCTTCAGTTTCCATATGGAGTTGCGGCTAGCAAAGAGCTGTAACAAAAGAACAGATTTCACTTAGCAGCTCTCGAGAAACATTTCGACATATTTTGCAGAGGTGAAAGTGAAAATTCATTAGTACAAAATGGCCATGTGTTATGTTAGAGGAGAGAGAAAACAGTGCAGAGCTGCACAGAAGTACAGGTGGCCTTAAAATTGTGATTTTTTTTTTTTTTTTTTTGCTTATATAAGCTAAGAGTTCTTGTTTTTGTTTTCAAAATGTGTGAGATAAATTTGCTTTATCTTTCCAAGCTATTCCTTGAAACCAGGAGAGCTCGAATTGCATCCTTCCAGGACCTGAAGGGAGCCTACAAGAAGTTGGAGAGGGATTATTTACAAGGGCCTGGAGGGGCAGGACTTTAAGCTGCAGGAGGGAAGATTTAAATTGGATATTAGGAAGAAATTCCTCCCTGTGAGGGTGGGGAGGCCCTGGCACAGGGTGCCCAGAGAAGCTATGGCTGCCCCTGGATCCCTGGCAGTGTCCAAGGCCAGGTTGGACATTGGGGCTTGGAGCAGCCTGGGACAGTGGGAGGTGTCCCTGCCATGGCAGGGGTGGCACTGGATGATTTTTAAGGTCCTTTCCAACTCAAGCCATTCCATGATTCTAAGATTCTATGAAAATTTAAAGAAAGCCTAAATTAGAGCATTTTGAAAAATGCTCCAGTACCACTGCAGGTTGAATATTTTTTTCTTATTCATCACTAGATATCACAGTGCTCTTTTGGATTCTCCACGGTCTGTAGGGTGCTGTTTCCAGCCCTTTCATTTCGTTAGCAGGTATGGATGTGCTGTGGCATTATTTAAAATTAAATCCTTCTGAGTACCATTGTTGAGGAAACCTGGGCCTGTTTTGAGGTTGCTCCAAGCATCCTTGTCAGGAGCTCCTGAATCCAGAGGAGCTCCTGAATCCAACAGATTTCAACTCAATGTCTGGACACCACTGGAGTCTAAGAGGGAGTTAGAGGCAAAGAATGGGGCAGTGCTTGGAGCCCGAGAAATTTTAAGTCAGTTTGAGGGGCCGGATCCTGTCTGAGGGAGGGAGGGTGTAGAGGTGTGGAGGAAGGTTGTTATTACTGCCCATGAGGCTTAGGTGGGTTTGAATTCTTTGTGATGCCAGCCCTTTGTCAAGGTTTGTGTCATAAAAAAAATTAAGCAGTTGACTTTTGCTTCTTCAAGTTCTCATTATAAGGATAATAAAGTTACTCAAAGTTCCCAGTTAATTATTGAACAGTTTAGTTGTTAAAAGGAATAGATATTAAAGGTTGTATTTGTTGTAATGCTTTTCTCAGTTCCCTAACAATGATTTAAGTTATGTTTTTTTATTCTCCCTTTGGATAAGTTGAAAATGATGATTGTTTTGTACTTTCCCTGCATACCAGTGTTCTTTTTGGTTGGAAGATGTATTTTTGTACTGATTTAAGGTGTTAAATGTATGTTTTTAATGTGTTTTACTTTGGAAAAGGGATTTGGGCTCCCCCAGTTAACTGAGACTCCTAACCGCCAGTTTCTAAAACTAGTACTTCACTGTCCCCTCTGTAACTGGGCTCCATGGCAACCATGAATACTAATGAGGCTCCTTCCCGCCAGAAAACTAACCCCTAGACAACGACTTAGCCATTGGTGGGCAGGAGTGACCTCACCATTTAAACCTACCAGTTGTCAAGGGCCATGGGGGCTGGACAGGGGGCAGGCAGGGGCGTTCCTGGGCGGGGATAGCAGGCCATAAAAAGCCCTGTCTCAGGACTGGAGATGCTATTTTCCCTGTGGACTAGCCTAGAGAAAGCCCGGTGTTGGAGGAAGGCCTCTATTTTCCATCTAAAGCTCAGCTCCAACACTGTAGTCCTCTGCCACTGGGGCGTATGCCAATCTTGGCAACTAGGATCTCCAATCTTGGTAACCCGGGTTTTTCTTTTTCAGACAAAATTTTTTTGTTGTTAATAAACCTGATTTTGCTTCCGATCCTGGACTGCAGGTTGTCCTTATTTCTGACAGTTTGGGTCACTCCACAGCTCCTGGCAGGTTCCTGAAAGCAGCCTGTGCTCTGAGGGAGGGAACTTCCCTTAAGGCCTCACCGTCATCTCCCCTTTTCGTGAACCTCTGCCTCTCGTGGTTCTGCACAGCACCAAAACCAGACATGCAAAAGCACCGTGAAAAAATGCAACTGGAGCATTCTTGGCATGACTTGGCACGTGGCAGCAGAGAGATGGGGAGCTTGATAGGCTCCCAGACATGTTCTGCAGACTGAAGAAGTGCAAGCAGTTGGATAAGCATCTGAACTTTTGTGTGTTTATCTGAACCGAACTCGAACTCCGAGCCACCTCAGAGTTTACCTAAGCAGTGGCTAAAAATTACTAGAAAGCTTGCTAAAATTGGAAAGTAATCTCAATAATGAATTAATCCACAAAAAGGCATAAACAAACCCCCTCATTTAAACTGTGCTGGCCCAGGAGTTTGGAGCTGACATTTGTCTCAGCAGACAGTCGAGAAAAACCTCTGGAAGAAAAGAAGTATTGCAAATTCTCCTCTGCTTTAAAAACTGTTGGGAAACTGCAGCTAAAAAAGAAAAAAAAAACAAACAGAGAATTTGATAAACATAGAGGTGACAGATCTGATTTCAGTCCTTTGTAAGTCAACAGCATAGCTGTGGAGTTACCTGTCGGAGTGATGTGGAGCCAGAATGGGATCAGACTGTGCCGGACACTTCTTAAGGTGGAGTTACATTATCAAAACATGGGCAGTCAGTGGAGGCTCATTACTGTGACAAATGTGTTTAGGATCCTGTCTGGGAATGATATGGTCGGCTTTCTCAGTAAAATGCCTTGTTTAATTAAATAAATAAAGCCTTTCTGCTTATGCAGGGTTAGTTGTCATTTACTACTTCTTTAGTGACGTTAAACTTTAACGTGATAAGAAGCGTGGTGAGCAGAGAGAGCAGTTTCCACCCACAAGGATAAATATTGATCTGGGTGATAAAGAACAAACATTCTGATGGAGTGGTAGGAAAGAAACTGAACCTGATATGGGAGGGTTGTTTGGGCAGTAAAAGAAAGTTAGTCTTTCAACTCAGAACAGGGAAGGGCAAGGGGATGGCTTATCGAAGAGTTGTTTATAGGATAATAAAGTTTCTGCCTTCAAGCTGTAATATTTGCCTGTACACAAACAAAGAGATGATGACCAGGGTCAAGTTCTGGTGGCAGTGGAAGAAGTGGCAGCTTTGCTGCTGTCTCAGGGAGGGGCAGGTGTTTATAGCTGGAGGGCTGTGCAGGGGCTCTGGTGCTCTGTGCAGATCTCCTGTGAGCAAATTTCTTCTTTAAGACCTTCCCCGGCCAATGTCTGGGTGAAACTAAGCCTGCACTTCTCTGCTCCACTGAACTTGAGGTTGATGATTAGTCTGACACTTTAGAAAAGTCTGAATTTCTAAGGTACAACAATTTTTGAATTTTTTTTGTTGTTGTTGTTTTGGTTTGGTTTGGTTTTTAAAATTTATTTTAGCTGAACTTGCCTTTTCTGACACCTCCCCTAGAAGGAGCAGCTTTCTGCTGGCCCTCCTTTGCTTTGGTGTGCTTCACATGACAGAGCTTGGCTGGGGTTGGGAGCAGGGAGGGTGACATGTCCTGCATGACAGGGTCATGTCCCTTGTCACATGGCATGGCCAGACAGCACTCATTTCTGGGAGGTGAAGACAAATGAAAGCCTTGATTTACAAGAGCCTCCAGTGACAGGACAAGAGGGCAATGGGTTCAAACTGACAGAGAGTAGGGTTAGATTGCATATTAGGAACAAATTATTCCCTGGGAGGGTGGGGAGGCCCTGGCACAGGGTGCCCAGAGAAGCTGTGGCTGCCCCTGGATCCCTGGCAGTGCCCAAGGCCAGGTTGGACATTGGGGCTTGGAGCAGCCTGGGACAGTGGGAGGTGTCCCTGCCATGGCAGGGGGTGGCACTGGATGATCTTTCAGGTCCATTCCAACCCAAACCATTCTGTGCTTCTATACTTCTATGATTTAGAGCCCCAAAAGTCCTTCCAGGTGGGTCTGTGGATTGGACTCCTGGGCCAGAACCAGGAAATGTGATTTGTACTCTCCAAAGGAATTGAAGCACCCACCACACCCTCTGTGCTGAGGCACACGGATGCTTGGGCACACAGATGGACAGGAGTAGGAAGGGATTAGTGTCACCAAAAGCAGTGTCCTCGATATCTGTGTCACAGTTAGTCACCCAGGCTCCACCTGCACTCAGTGGGCAGGTTCAGACACCTGGAGGACGTGATTCACCTCCTCCTTCTGCAGGTATGGACCAGGGCAGATGAGATGTGTCCTGCTCGCTGCTCTCCCCTGGCAGTGAGTGGGGCCTGGCTGATCTCCCTGTGCAGGTCTCTCACCTGGCACACACAGGTAGGTCACAGGAAATCCCTGCCTTTGTTTTGGCTTCCCAGCCACTTACGAAATGTACAACACACTCGTAGGGTCAAATAAGCAAAGCTCTGATGTGGCATTTTCCAAGTGGAAATTCTCTGATCTCCTCATGTCTTGTTGTGTGATTTTCTAACCATAACCATCACATTTCCTAATCACTCTCCCTCATCAAATCTGATTTTGTGCTGCTCAGTACAGTGTGTGTGACAGTGACAAGCCTCTAGACATGTTGCCCATATCTTTTTTTGGTACAGGTCCCCTAAGAAGGGGTTGCATGATCTCATTCCCATAATATTTTAGACCTCATATGCCTTGATACACTTTCCTTTAATGTATAATCCTAACATATTAATGTTGTCTCCTCTGCTTCATGACTTTTAGGAAGGACCTAGGGAGGATAATAGTTTTGGAAAAGCTCTGAGCTGCTCCCAGCAGCTCCATTTGTTTGTCTCCCTCCCTCTTTATATGAGCAGTTATGAGTCTGTGGGGGAGGCAAGAAAGCTCCAGCTCCTCTGACCTTTGCCTGTTAACTTGTGCCTCCTCCACATGATGCAGAGAGGTTTTCCAGCTCAGTCCAGCTACCAAGAGCTTTCTGACAGTCAATAAATCACACCACAGCCTCTTATCTTGATTGGAGCTTCTGCTGGTTGCTGTCAGATTCTTATTGCAAATATTTAATGTTGCTCTTGCATTAAAAGAGGTTTTAGTCACTGCCATATGTGACTCGGGGGCAAGGCTGGGGGCACTTTTATGCCTTTTAAATGAATTTGTGTGGGGATAATAATACATGTGCATTCCAGAAGAGTGTTTCCTTCTTGAAGGTGATGAATTGAAGAGGGAAATGGTGGTTTGGAATCAGTAGGTCTCTGTATAGCAAACAAGCTAAGCAGTATTTGGCTTTGATGGGATTACCTGGAAGAGTTTATCTGTGATGGAAGCTGCCAGTTTTGAAACGAAGCATTTTTTTCATACCTGTTCAAAAACCAGTCAAAAAGGCACAGAATAAAATGATCACTTCTCATTCCAGTTCTGACTCTGCCTGGGTGAATCTCATTCTTTCTTAATCTTTCAGGTTTCTATCCCTGGAGGGAGGGTCCCTTTGAAGAACAGTAATAATTGTCATCATTCTGATCAGCCTTTTCAAAAGGAAACACCTCTGAATTTTCCTCTACCTCCTTGTGTCTAGTTTGCCTCCAGTAAGTTTTGTTCCCCTGTCTTTCGCGGGATGTCCTCAGTTGTCAGAGTGATATGGGAGCCTTCCCTGACAACTCCAAGACTGGGGGGAGAGCAGTGAGAGGCTGTAGTGCCCTCTCCCATGGTGGGAGAGGTTTCATAATCATGGAATTCTTTGGGTTGGAAGGGACTGTAAAGATCATCTCGTTCCACCCCCTGCCATGGCAGGGACACCTTCCACTATCCCTGGCTGTTCCCCATCCAACCTGGCCTTGGACACTTCCAGGGGTCCAGGGACAGCCACAGCTTCTCTGGGCACCCTGTGCCAGGATTTCCAGGTTTGTCTCTCCCAGAGAGGCACCACGGCCATGAGGGCACTTTGGAAATGTGTCACCTCTGTCCCTGCTGCCAGCAGGAGCATCGGAGTGAAGATTGAAGTAGGAACGAGACTATCACATCTAGACTTGCTTAGAGCCCTCCTTTGGGATTAGTGAGCTCTCTCTGGAATGGAAAGGGATCATAATCATGCAATTAAAGAGCCTTGGGGCCAGGGGAGCTGAGCTGGTGTGTCAGGGGAGGCAGGGCTGTGCCCCAGGCTGTGCAGCCCCTCACTGTGTGTGAGGGGCTCAGCTGGGTTCGATTCTACTCGTGTTGCCGAAGTGGGAAAGGCAAAGACCCTCAAACAGCTGCCAGATTTATCTCCCAGGGGCTCAAGCTCATCCATTCACCCTGGGATTGCATCCTCTGCCAGTCCCTGAGTCTTCATTTGGCACGAGGCTGCTGATCCAGCAAGAAGCTTGCTGTCTTCCCCACTGTCCAGGACCACATAGAGCTTTCCCACACACCAACTTTTTAATTAGAGGTCTGACATTTTTTTCCCCCAGACATCTTGGATGACTTTGTCTTGGCCTCCTTCACACTTCCAGCGCTCAGCCAGAAAGCAGCTCTTGGGAGCAGTCTCTGCTCCCTCACCACAGCCACCTACTTGTTCCCCTTTGGTTTCACAGCGAGCTTCATCTTTCCATTTTTGCTTCTAATTTATCAGCACTGAGAGCCTGCCTGGCTTTGGCAGATTTTCCTGTAAGGAGGCAGCTCTCGAAAAGCTGTGTCACAACCTGGCTTGTTCTTGTCAGTGGCTTTTATCGTCCCCCTGCAGTCACTGCTGTAGCACCACTTTTGATTTCTGCTGCTGTTATCCTCGCTGGTTTTAGCTGAGGTTGCTTTCTGTGTTAGCTGGAAGATGATTTAGTTCTGCTGAAGCCTGGCAATGATGGTACATAATAGCAGCATGTATTTTTAATCTAGATTCGGTTTCTATGTTTTACAGCACCAGGGAGAGTTTGGTTTTGTGTCTGAGGTGCCACTAAAAGATGTGTATGATTTCCTGAGTGTTGATGACTTCAGTGAATTATCCCAGCTCTGTTTTAGAGCTGTTGCTTAGGGAGTTTTAGTATTTTAGTATTTTAGTATTTATGTACAAAGCCAGCCAAAAACCAGTCTTCTTTCCTAATTCACACACACACACACATACAAAAAAATCATTCTAAAGTTGGATTTGCATCTAGAGTGGGCAGAATTGATTTTTCTCCCTCTCTGAAATCCCTGATAAATCAGTGGAAAAGGTGCCATGTGCAGCTGCATTGCAAGGATGGCACTTGGGCAAAGCTGCTCAGCATTGCCAGGGCTTCAGGGAGTCATCAGCCATCAGGGAATCCTCACTCCCCGTGGCCATGGAGCTCTGTAATTTTAAAGAATCCCGACTCCAAGGAGGAGAGGCCGGGAATTGTGATGCTGATGAAAACCCTTTGAGCCAGAGGCTGAGTGGACACGGTGTTCCAGGCTGAGCAAACCAGCGCTTTCCTGAGGGTCTCTCCACATTGTGGCACCTCTCTGGAGCCCTAAGGGTGAACTGGGCCCTGCTTGGGGAGGCAGTTCTGTGCTAAGTCTGCACGTCAGACAGATGTGGCGAAATCAAGCCTGAAGAAATTTACGTCTCAAAGCTTCTCACGCCATGAGCTCCTGGAACCCCCGGATCGCCTGATTTTGAGGCGTTTCAGCGCTGGGTGTGTTCCGCACAGCACTGGAATGAAGCACCAGGGATTTGGGGGCTGTCTGGGGGCATCTTCTGAGGCTTCACAGACTGTTTCACAAGCAGGCCTGTGGAGTGAGTCCATTGCAACAGTTTTCTCGGTGATGGCTGAAGATCACGCGCTCATTTCGGCTCCGGGCTGGGTGACCCTGCTGTCCCTGGGCTCTCCCAGCATCTTCCCAGCGCTCTCTGCAGAAGGAATGCTGCTCCCGGCCTGGCACAGGGGCAAGGACCCTTTGACAAGCTTGCTGCTTGTCAGGATCATTGACTGAGCAGATAAGCAGAGTTTGCTTCATCTGCTCTGATCCGAGCTCTGCACGTGGAGGGAGCTTGGCCTGAGCAGAGAGGAAAACTTAACTCAGAGGAAACAGCGCTGAAGCATTTTAAGAGGAAACTCTGTCGAGTTTGTTATTCCATTTGGTATCACAGCACGTAGATTATCCTGAGCTATAAGTTGTGGCAGAAGGAGGAAGGCAATGACCAAATCTGGGAAAAGAAATTACTTTTTTGTATTGCAGATAAGGCAAAATTAGCAAGTGATAGCGGGTCTGAAAAAGAGAGATCTGGGGCTCCTCTTGTCAGCACTTACAAAAGAAGCCTGGCAGGGTGAACCCAGTGATCTCCCCTGGGGGCAGATCCTGCTCCTGCCAGCAGTGAGAACACGGGAATCCTTCAGGGAAGGTCAGAGAGGTGAGCAGGCTGGGCTGAGAGAGCAAACCTTGGTTTAATTCTGTGATCACAGAATCACAGCTTGGAAGGGACCACACATTCTCAAATATTCTCCTTGCAGTCCTAGCAAATGGAAGTCACCATTCCTGGAAGAGTTGAAAAAATGTGTGGATGTGGCTCTTGAGGTCGTGGTTTAATGGTGAACGTGGTGGTGGTGCTGGGTTGAGGGTTGGACTTGATGATACTGAAACTCTTTCCCATCCTTAAGAATTCTATGATTCTATGAAATGGGTCAGAGCATGAACGTGGCAGAGAAATTAAGGAGATGGAGAAAATCAGTCAAAGGTGAGACTCGATAACCTTGGAGGCCTTTCCCAACCTAAATGATTCTGGAACTTTGTGAAATGCCTCTGACACAAAAAAAAGGCTTAAATTGTGTGTTAAATCAGAGGGGTTTTGCATTCCTGCACACGGAGCTCTGCAGCGGTTGGCTGTAGGATGTCCCCGAGTTCTGAGAACGTGAATCCCTCACTTTGCCCCAGTGTGGGGAGTGAGCATCTCCTGTGAGATTCCTGATGGGCCCCGTTGAGTGCTCTGCCTCACCAAGCAGCACAATATCAGAGGGAAGTGTAACCTATTTCCCTGCTGCTCTGCTAGCCTGATAAAGCCTCACTGCATTTATTTTCCATAAGCTGAGCAAGGATAAGCCATCCAACAAGAGGAACCAAGTGGGAATGAGTAACATGGTGAAGTGTGCAGAAGTGAGCTCATGTCCCCATGAGGATGGGGTTTTTGTCTCTGTTTGTTTGGTTTTTTTTTCACTGGGAAGCCAGAAGTAAAAATATTATTTTTGCCTCAGAAAAGCAAGAAGCAAATCACGGTTACATTTCCTCATTTTTGTTTCCTCAAGGAAGCACTTAGTCAGTCTGATTATTCACTGTGAGACATATCCTTAGCTTTCTTTGCATTCTAGGAAGGAAAATTTAACAAAGAAACAAATAAAGTGTGGGTGCATGTACATACACAGACATATAAATTTTTTTTTAAATTTGTGGGTTCCCTCATTTTGGTTCAGAGCATTTTCATTTCAGAAAGGGAACTGAATACAGCAGTCATTTAAACTCTTGTAGCTCTAAGATCTAAGGTAAGGTAACTCCCCATGTGTTCATTAGTCCAGGATTAAAAAAAAAAAAAAAAAGTTGGCCTTCTGGAGTTTTGGTTATTTTCAAAGCAGAAAAATAATGGTGATTTTGCTGTGAAAAAAGAAAAAAAAGTGACTTTATGTAATTGAGGCAAATTTGTGTATTTATATATAGATGTATATACTTAGATATTGATATTAGCCCTGACATTAGTCTCATGCCTCAGTAGCTGAAATGTCACATGTTGAAACCTCCTGTGTAACCTCAAACAGGCTGTTGCTGTTACCAAACTTCAAATTGTGTTTGGCAACCCAATTTCTGACATTTCAACACGAGAAAGACCATGGAAATTTTTACCGTGTGGGTTTTTTTCATGGGTAAGGAAAAAAAAGGAGGGGGAGAGAAGTCTCTATTTGCTTTTAATCGGGACTGTTTTTCAATTCCGAATTATTTCTTTTTACTGCAGCTTTGGATTTTACCACTTCCCTCCCCCTCCCATTCTGAGGAGCTATTGCTAAAAACAATGTTTTGCTGGAAAATGACAATTTTTATCAAGGTCGTTGAAGAAGGAGAAGAGCAGCCACTTGCAGCTGCTGTGCTTGGCCCTCAAACACGTTTGCACACAAGCAAGCTGAGATATCTAAGCAGCCACATCAAATGGTCTCATAAAGTTATTTATATGAACAAATGTTTGCAGGATCATTGTTCTAGTTCTGAGTTCTCTCATGTTGCCCCTTCTGTAAAGCAGCAATGGTGCAGGATTCCTTTGGCAAATGCTCTGAAATCAATTAATTTAAAGCAATTAATTTATGAATTTGTCATTTCAGGACGGCAGGGAAGAGGAGGAATGCTGGCCATCAACAATTGGTATTTTCCACCTTGCACAAGAAAGAATGATACAATAGAACATTTCAGGGATCTACCTGGGAAAGCGAGAAATAGTTCTTAAAAAGAAATAATCCTAAAAAGTGCTGCAGGGAGGAAGGCAAAGAAGTCTGTAGAGAAAAAGCAGAAAATGCAATTAAAAAAGAAACAATTGTTAACAAACTCTGCTGTTAGCCAGGGAATTTGGTTAGGGTGATGTCCAGAGGGCTTCATGCTTCCTTTTCTCCCTCCAACAGGCAGAGCACCCATTGTGCCTTCAGACACATTTTTGGGTTGATTTTCCCTGTAAACCAGGAAGGGTTCTGCCCCTGCCCACGGGTTCACACTTCTGTGAAAAGTCAGGCCCTGAACATTTTGAGGTGACCTTTAAGGGGGAATCTTGGCCACGCAGAACCCAATGGCAAAAGTGCCACTGCCAGCAGAGCAGTCAGACTTTCCTCCTGAATTTTGCGCCTTTGTGACATTTGTGCTTCAGTTTGGGGTTGAGCTCAGTGCTTTGTGTCTGATATGTTTTGACATATTTTGACATCCATGTGCTGGTGTTACTGGTGTGGTGAGTGAGGTCATCTGGCAGCCCACGGGGATCGTTCCCTGCTATTTGAGGCTTTGGCTTTTGTTTTGAAAGCTTTTTAAAAGATGCCACAGCACACTCTTAGTTTCTATTCCGACAGCATTCGTTCAGCTAAAAGTTTGGGCAACACAGGCAATTCACGTAGATTTAACAATCATTTATGCAAAAATCTCTCATAAATTAAAAGCTGCATTGGTGTAAAACGTTGTTACCCTGGTTTGTTTTCTTTTAATTATTTATTTAGTTATTTTATTACTTTTCCCCCACCTAGTTATACTGCCCTTATGATAGCAAGTGCTTATAGTGCCACCGTCTGGTTGAGCCAGTTGCTGTCTCCACGCTCAGATTTTATCTTTAAATGAACTTTTTCCTATTGCTACAAGAAAATCCAAGCCAGTCGTGTGCTGTTTCCAACACCCCTTTGTCTTGTTTTCAGCTGTTGAGAACAGAAATTTGAAGACAGCAGCTAAAATGACTGGCACTTGAGAGGGATTTATGCCACCATTGTGGGGCATGAATAATTTAATTTCTCCACTTTGAAAACTGTGATTATTAATTTATGCTAATAATTTAGGACAGAGTTCCCAATTTTTAAATTGGTTGGTGTTTTGATCTTTATTCAGTATCCTGGGGACATGGTTTAGGGCTGATGATGGTGGTGCTGGGGTGAAAGTGGGACTGGATGATCTTGCAGATCTCTTCCAACCTTGATGATTCTGTGACACAAAATTCTTCTGTGCTTATTTAGCCCTTCCAAAAATGCCCTATTTTTCCCTGTGCTTCACTGGTTCAGTTGAACAGGGCAATGAAATGACTTACTGCAGCTGATTCTTATTTTTATTTTTGACTTTCCAGTCTGATCCTGCAGCTGCAAAAGCCACATTAACAATGATTATGGGATCAAGCCTGCGAAATAAGAAAATGGTGTTTGTGACACGGTTCAGTCAGACGGGTCTGACAGAGCAGGGAAGTCCTGTAACAAATGCTTTGGGGGCAGGTAGCCCTCTTGGCAAGTGAGGCTGGGCTGCTTTGTAATTCCATTTATTTTTTGGACGTGTTTGCCTTCCTATGGGTACCACAAACACGATGCAATTGATAAAGGCCAGGTCAGTGCATTCTGTGCTGCCCATGTTTGAATCCACCTGCTGCCAGCAGGGATTTCCCAGTGCTCAGCTGGCCTTGGGTTTCAGCTCAGCACTGGATTTGAAGATTTCACTGCCTCCTCCCTGCTGGTATTGCCTCCATTCCATCCTCATCAGATGCCTGAAGTCACCCAGAACCCCTCCAGCAGCTGGGAGCAGTAGATCCATAATTCTCAAGAAAGTTGTGAGGGCACAAAAGTGACTTAAACCCACCTTTGCCCTGTGGCCAAGAGGCAAAACACTGCCTGCTGCTTTCTTGGGCTCTGCCTTCACCTTTGGAGAGCCTTGAGGAGGAGGCAAATGCAGGAGCAGGTGTGTGGTTGTTTAACAGATGGATTCTGAGCAGTCCATTTCTTTCAACCCTTTCCTCTGGGAATAATTCCCTTGCTGGGAATTGTAGAGTCCTGCTGGAGAACTTGGTTCTCTATGGCTTGGCAATGTTCTGCTGCCTCTCCCCAAGCTGGGAGAAGCATTTAAGGGGTTGCTTGAACCTCCTGTCCTTTGCACAGAGCACAGGCCTGTGAGGTGGGCGCTGCAGGACACAAACCCAGGGATGTGACCCGAGCTCCTCCACGGGTTCCTTCCCAACAGCCACGCTGTGCAGGTGCCACAAGCAGTTACCAGTTTTATAGGATACTTGAGTGAAACGCTTTCAGAGGGGGAGATGTGGGTAATCTCTGGGCCCCGAGGAGCTGTTTCATTTTTAATTGTGCATTTTAGGGTCTGTGGGGCTCTGATATTTCAGGTTCTGTGCAAACAGCGAGCACACTGCTATCATTGTGTTCCCCTGCTTGGGGCTTGTGGCTGAATTACCTCATGATAGGCTTTTTAAGTCTTTTGGCCTCCTTCTTGGCCTCATATTTCAACACAGCACGTGAAAGGGATGAAGAATGAGCTAAAAACTCCCTCCCAACCGTTGCAGAGTTATGGGTTATTTTATTTTTCATCCCATGTGTTTTTCTGCAACCTCTGGCTTTGCTGCAGCAATGCAGGCCAGGTGAAGGTGGCACGGAGGGAGGCAGGGAGCTTCCCCTGTGAGGTCAGCACTTTGACTTATTTACCTTCCCCTAAGAAGGTGGAGTTTTGCTTCTGTTTGCTGCAAACCAAGTGAAGGTCCCTTCCCCAGGCTCCCTCCCTGCTCTGCGAGATCGCTTTGCAAAGTGCGGCCCACGCGCTCCCCTGGAAAGAAAATTCCTCGTGACATTTCCCTGGCTGCACAAAAGGCTTTGCACTGCTAAAAGCCAGTCAGATCTTCATCCCAGCCATATTTTCCTAAGGCTGCAGTCCCTGGGCTGTGTCCGTGCTGGGCTCTGCTGCTTCAGCCAAGGGGTGCCAAGGGCTGGGAATCACCACTCACAGCACAAAAACCTACCAGAGTTGGTGCCACCAGGGGCTACAGTGGATCAACGACAGCCCTTTCAGCTTTTCAGGAGATTTTGGGCTGCCTGGGATTCCCTGGTTGTGATTCTTCAGGAAATAAAAGGGAAATGGAGCTCCAGAGTGTGACTGAGACCTCTCCAGACACAGGGTGTCCCTGGCAGGGTTTACAAACACTGCCAGAGGAGGGTGAGTGGTGGTGAATGGTGCCACATCCAGCTGGAGAATGGCCATTAGTGGGGTTCCCCAAGGCTCAGTGTCCTTATTGATGATCTGGAAAAAGATCCAGCCCCTTCCCAGCTCTGCTCCCTGCCCTGGACACGCTCCAGCCCCTCCAGGTCTCTCCTGCCCGACCCAGAACTGGACACAGCCCTGGAGGGGCCTCTCAGTGCCCAGCACAGAGGGACAATCCCTGCCCTGCTCCTGCTGGACACACAATTCCTGATCCAGCCCAGGGGCCAGGGTCCTCTTGCCCCCCTGGGCACCCCTGGGCTCGTGTCCAGCTGTTGTCCCCAGCACCCCCAGGGCCTTTCCCAGCTCTCCAGCCCCTCTGCCCCAGTGGGAATGGACAGATGAGGTCTGAGACATCACTCCACAGTTAAGGTCTGGAAGGGCTGGAGTCTTCACAGAGCCTGTGAAGAGCTAATTTAATATGGAGAAAAGAATAATTCTGCGAGAAGCTCTTGCAGCAGAAGACATTTCTGCTGGGTGGGCATTGCAAAGTCTGTAGCTTGTTCTCTGCAGCACAGATCAGTCCAAATGTACAAGAGAAGGTGGCTGCATTGAGCTGGAAAACTTTGTTCCATGCTGTCATCTGGAAGTGGTTGAAAGCAAAGTACATAAAGATGAGGAGAGGATGAGAGACTTTGCTTCTGTTGGGTAATTAAAGGGGGGAAAAGCCTCACCACCATAAAAAGGAATGAGACAAATCCTGTCACAAAGAAGTTTGTTGTTGTGGTTATGAGAGTGTTCCCCTTTCATAGACAGAAGCTCATATATCTAGGATCAAGTGTGATCAGAGCTTAACTCCACAAAGAAAACAAAAATACAAAAACTACAGCAATCATAGAGGAAGAGTGGAGGAAGAGATAAAGGAGAACACAGGAACGAGATGTGGGTAATTTGTAACTTGGTATCGCGTTCAGAAAAAGATTTAGAGAGCCTGTATCCTCCCAAAGGGGCTTTGGCATGTCATTAAAACCTTCAACATTGTCCTGACAACTCCTCTATTGCTTGTATGGAGCTGACAGATAAAGCAATATTCTTAACTTTGTAATTCCTTCAGACAAATGTAGTTGATCCTGAGAAGGATGGCAAAAAACAATTCCTGGACCCCCTGAAACGCTTATTTTTTAAACATTGGAACCAGGAATTCTTAAGAAAGCATTAGAAGAACTTACAGCTTTTCTCCCTTTCCCAAATTTGCTGCTGGGAAACGTTGAATCTGATTTTTTTTTTTTTTTTTTTTTTTTTTTTTTTTTTTTGCTGCAAAACCTCCAGGGACAGAGCTGAGTGAGACTGAGAAAGCCTCACTCGTGACTTGGGGTCTGGCTGTGCTGCCTCCAGCGGGGCTGCCGCCGTTACTCGCTGGTTTTCAGCATGAGTAATGGTGTCACCGTGTGCCCATAAATTCTGGGTGATTTGTAAAGTGCCTGTCACAACCTTATCTAAAGAGCAGTGGGGCTTTGGAGACCGTTCTGGGCTGGTGCAGAGGGGAGGCTCCTCGGTTTGCCTTTGCTGTGAAGCTCTGCTCTGACACATTGTGCTCCTTGACAGTGTCTCATCATCATCATCATCATCATCATCATCATCATCATCATCTCAGGAGGAATTTCTGCCTGGAAAGGGTGGTCAGGCCTTGGCAGGGGCTGCCCAGGGAGGTTTGGAGTCCCCATCCCTGGAGGTGTCCCAGGAAGGCCTGGAGGTGGCACTCAGAGCTCTGGGCTGGGGACAAGGTGGGCATCGGTCACAGCTTGGCCTCGATGATCTTGGAGGTCTTTTCCAACCTTAATCCTGTGATTCTGTTATCATTGGTTGTGCCCGTGATGCCCGTGGTTGTATAAACTCATTTATCACTTCCCAGCTTGTCATTCCCCTGAGAAGATTCATGGCAGAAAAGCTCCCCCAGCCTGGTGAGCACATGTGGGGAGTTACCTGAGCAAAAAACAAAGGCACTTGTGCGAGTGGTGCATGTGGGGATATTGTTTGAAGATGTTCTGTGATCAAAGCAGAAAAAGGAAATAAAAATGTTTGCTAAATATTGAATAAATTAGACGTGAGGGCACTGCAAGAAAAAGGGAGAACATGTGTTTGTGGGAAAAGGCTCCATCCACTGCATATCCATGATTAAATATTTTCTGTTGTCCTGTTCACATTCCTTCCTGTTGTTCCTGGTGGGGAAACTACAGGATAAAGGAGACTGAGACATAAGGGGCTTTGTGGGCAACTCTTATGATTTATTGTGTGATTTATGGGCCAGTGTCAGATTTCTTTTATCTCCCCAGGAAGAACAAAACTAAGAGGGCTGATGGGGCATAGAATTGTACAGGGATGCAGGCACCAAGGTACAAGTGTTCTGGGCAGGTAGCAAGAACTACAAAGTATAAACCACTTCTCTTTAAGGTACCAGAATAGCAGCAAAAGAATAATACAATGGTTTGAGTTGGAAGGGACCTGAAAGGTCATCTTTTTGCACCCCCTGCCATGGGCAGGGACACCTTCCACTGTCCCAGGCTGCTCCAAGCCCCAATGTCCAACCTGGCCTTGGGCACTGCCAGGGATCCAGGGGCAGCCACAGCTTCTCTGGGCACCCTGTGCCAGGGCCTCCCCACCCTCCCAGGGAAGGATTTAAAAGGGAGAAGTAAAAATCAGGATAGGTTAGGTTGGAAATTGTTAACAGTTTAACCTTTCACTCCAGTAACCATCAGTTTGTAACCCCTTATAATTTACTTAATAAGCTTTCTGTGGATTGGAAATGAAGCTTTCATCTCTGTACATCGCTTGTAGGATCAGCAGTAGTTTAGTTCTCACTGCTCAGTCCACACATATTGTGGAAGGAAAAACACTGTGGAATAAAAACTCACAGCCCTTGGGTCACAGTTTCCATCTATTGTGAAGAAAGTCCCTTAGAGATGTGGCAAAAGAGTTTTCCCAGGTTACAATTGGGAATGCAGCAGAACAAACCCCAGTGAACTGCAGATCAGACAATCAGTGTCAGAAAGGGGAAAAAAAATCCCAGACCTGGGTCTTTTGACTCACTCCAGTATTCTGTCTAAGAGTGATAAGGTGCTATTCTTGTTTTAACTACTACTGGGCAGCCAGCAGCTCTTCACAGGAAGAACAATATTATTTGACATTTCTTAAAATAGCCAATGGCAGGTTTAGAGAAAAATGTGATACTTGACTGTGCATTGATATGAAGTTATGGTCTTGCTCAAATATGTGATTCTACAAGTCACAGTGAATCTGAGTGTGTGTGAAAGAGAAACTCAGCAGTAAATTTTCCAAAGTCATTCCCTCTGGTTTCTTTTAATTAAATCCAAGTTCACTTCAGGTGTCACTGTGTAAAATTCTGAATTAGACTGTCTATCTATTAGGCCAGCATAAATGAATTCAGAAAGGCTAAACTTTCAAGTACATTTTATAATTACAACAATAACTGCCTGATTTCTGTGACTGTTACTCAGGAAGGATGCAAAGGTGTGCTTCTGCTCTTCAGAAGTGAGGTGATGATTGTGTCGAGCAGATTTTCAGATGTGTAATATGCAGTGAAAGAAAAAAACCTTTGTTTCTTTTTTCGTAAACTACTTTCTGCATAGGAGGGGCTTCCCACCTTCTAACGTGACCCCGTTTGGTTTTGCTTCATCAGATTTCTCGGTAGGTGACAGAGGAAAGGCCTTCAGAATTCTCCTGAACATGAATTTCTGTTGCCTCTTCTGACTAATCAGGGAGCTTTCAGATTTACTAATCGTTTCTCTTTTGGGTTGCCCCGTTGATTTCAAACAAGTTTCCCCTAAAGTTGTGCTTGATTTCCACGTCTCTCTTTTTTTTTTTTTTT
>VZTJ01005910.1:558600-582326 GCA_013397795.1 Orthonyx spaldingii
GGAACACTCAGATCTAGGATCCTAATCCATGAGAGATTGTGGGGGGCTTGAGAGAAGCACTGGGTGTCCAGCCAGTCTTTGCTTCCATTCATGCCACCACAGCAGAAAAGACTCAAGCCACCTCAATAAACTTTTGTTATTAAGCCATAACCTCCCTAAATACAAAGTGATGTCTCCAATGATGCCATTTAAAGCTCATGATCTGAAATGAATGTGATTTTCAACTCACCTGTTTTTTATTAAATTAAATAACCTTTGATTACCAGGGTTAAACTTCACAAATCTGAGAAATCCACCAGCTGTTGCTCTCAGAAGGTGCTGGGAATGCCCTGAAATGTGGTCCTTGTGCTCTCTCCAAACCATTGTGCTTTGTTCTGTGTTAATTTCCTCATACATTTGCAGAATTGTAAGAATTATTAAGGATGTGATCTTTGTATCCCTTACTGTGTGCTCCCACAGATGGCAGAAATTGTCCTATCTTCTGTTCACAAATTTTGTGTTACCTGCAAGCCCTGTGATGTCTGCACAAGTGCTTTTAACCCTGCTCAAGAAACTTCAAAGAATGAAAGCAAAGTTTGCTTGTAGACTCCATTGAGCAGAGATTTATTAACACCTTTTAATTGTAAACCCTGCTTTTCTTAGAAGAAATGGCAATTGCACTGGATCCTGGAGGGGCAACTTGCTCTGGAAAACAATAGTTTGAATACGGTGTTTCTTTCTGTTTTGATTCACTCAAATGCCTGTGAGGACATTTATTCCTTCAATGACAAGTTAACACTCAGGAAACATTTAATCACAAATACATGTTGTGTCTTTGAAGCACAAAACCTTTGTGTAACCTCAGACATTTCTCACAAAGAAAGTGGATTACAAGAGACACCATTTTCTAGTTTAAATTAATGTTGTCCCTATTATCCCCTTTTAAAAGTTGCTTCAGATAAGGGAACAAAGCTGTTCTTTAGGGCCACTGGGATGGTTGTGGGCTGGGAGCATCTCACGTGCCAGGAGAGGCTGGGAGAGCTGGGACTGCTCAGCCTGGAGAAGGGAAGCCCAGGGGGATCTTATCCATGTGTATTAAAATTCCTGGTGGAGGATGACTCCAAAAGATGGAGTTCAATATTTCTCAGTGGTGCCCAGTGAAAGGATAAGAGGCAAAGGGCACGATCCGAAATACAGGGAATTCAACTTAGACATAAAAAAACTTTCACTTTTGTGGAGAAAACCTCTGGGAGCAGGTTGCCCTGAGAGATTTTGGACTTTCGCCCCTTGGAGATGCTCAAAATCAAACTGGCTGACCAGGAACTCCCCGTCCTTCAACAGCTTCCCTTAACAGAGCAGAAGAGCTTTTGGGTTTTGAGTCCTGTTTTTCCCTATTCTGTCCCTGTAAGTAGATTCCTGGCACACACTTGGGAACACTGCACTGGGACACGCTCTGCACTTCATGTGCTCCTTTCAGACACCAGGCAGCCTTTGCTTGTGTTCTAGGTGACATTCCTGTGTGCTTGACATTTTCTGGTCCAGAACTTCCAGTCTCAGAGCAGCTGCATTAAGCAGTTAATTCCCTTGTTACCTCCATCTATGAATAAGCTCAGGCCTCAAGAATGGGAACTTTCAGTATTTTCTCTAATGCAACCTTCTCATTCAATCCAGATTAGAGTCCACTCCCCCATTTCTTATTTTAAGGTGTAGCAGAGAAAAAACCAAACCTATACAGAAAATAAGAAGGTGTTTGTTTAAGCATATTTTGTGCAGAGATTTTAATTAATGAAGAATAATTCTGAAAGATTGCTTTGTTATTAAGGTGGAGCCTGAACAGTTTCCAAGTCCTCAGTCTTGTTTCCTGAGCCAGTCTCCTCTTTCCGGTTACTTTTTGGGGGTACAAGATCTTTTCTCTGACAAAACGGGAAACCTTTTCTTCCCATCCCACCTGCCAGGAGCAGCCTTAGCCCATGTCACAAGGTCTTGCTTTTTTTGATGCCATGTTTTGTCTTCAGTAAAATATCTGCTCAAAATGTTTGGGGGTCTCCAGGCGGCCCTGCAGTTTTTTTTCCCTTTCTCTTTCTGCCTGATTGTATGAAACAGAGCCCAAAGGGACTGCTTGAATCATGAGGTTTTGCCTGATGTTGCAGAAAGATTGAGAGCCACCTAAAAACTCAATTTCCAGCTCAGCTTCTGTCCCAGAGCTGATTAAGAACTTCATGAACCTGATGGTTCGCAATCTCATTCCCTGGTGAAATTTACCTGTGTTCAGTTTGTGTTTGGTTTCTCTTTTGACAAGTCCATGCTTTGCTTCAGGAGGTCAAATACCTCCCTAATTTTTTTATAGAAGGCACTTTCCCCCCTAGCTCTAATTATGTTGGACTCAACAACCCAAACTCTTCCAGTTTTCTTGGGTGAAAAGCCTCTTTTTTTTGCCATCTTTGTGGCCAGTCTCCACATCTGCCCTCATTTGGATGTAATTTTGCAGTAACATGTGCAATATCAAAGTCTTGATACAAACACAGGGGCATTAATATTCACTCTATACTGGCAGAACCTTCTGGTTGATTTTGTCTGTTTCTGAGCTGCATCACAACGTTGGTTTTGGGAATTTAATTTTCCTTCTTCCCGCTCATTTTCGGCTGGGAGCTGCTCAATGTTCATGCCAATTCTGTGGGTATTTTTTGGCCACTTGAGAGGACTGGGAAAATGTGTGACTTCTGGTTCCCTATATTGTGATCTTTTTTGGAGCCAAGCTGCACTTGGAGAGACCCTTACATTTAACATGAGAAAAGCCAAGTGGGATCAAATTTGAAGCCAATTTGTGAATCCTTTTCTCTTCACAATCCTCCGCAGACATGGATTCAGTTGGATATTTCAAAACAGCTCAGCAATTACAGGCATAATTTTTATGAAGTATCTTAGCATTTAAACACAGTCATTCAAGTGACACAGCTCAGAACTGTTATTTTAAAAGGCCTTTTATGCATTCCTGGCCACTTTATTTGTCATGACTGTTGTTGAATGCTTATCCTTAACAGTCCAGAGCTTTGGCCTTTAACTAATGCTGAAATAGTCATGGTTCTGCCCCAAAAAATCTACTCTGATCTCAGCTCCTGTTGTTGCTGAAGGGTGACATAAATCAGGTGGAGCCTAGAGTGGGTGTGACACAGGACTGGGGAGTGTAGGAGCAATGGTGGCAAAAGAAAACCTTACCCACTGGAAACCGAGAGGAAAATTTATCAGGAAGAAATGTAAGCAAAATAAATCAGCTTCAGCACAAAAAACCGTGCAGAATAAAATGCTTATAATCACCTTGTAAAAGTGAGAGAGGAGAACTTCGGACATGGAATCAGTGCTGATGTCCTGCACTCCTGACGGGGGAATAATCCAGCGGATAAGGGATTCCTCAGTTCAGTGGTGTAAGTAGCAGTAAAGAAAAAAAACGAACTGAAACAAGAAACAGCATGGGCTAGATGTCTAACCCTGCGAGGGCTGGAAGTCTCCCAGCACTGCCAAGAGTCCTGGTTAGCCAGGCTGAGATGTAAACTCAGTGTCACACAGCCCGGGGTGGCTGCACAAGCGACCGCGTGGTGACCGCGTGACGGAGCACGCGAGGGGCAGGCACTGCACAGCAGCGCTGCCAGTTTCTGTGGATTTCTCCTCAATCCACTGGCTGTGTCTTCCCTGTAGCAGCTCTGGAAGAATCATTCAGGGATCCCCGAGGTGTCTAGAATGGCACTTCTGGGAAGTAGGGCAGTGATGAGTTACGCAGCATTTCTGTGACAACAGGGCAAAAAAATCCTTCCTGGCAGGGCACGGAGGAGGGAGAGGTACTTTCTGCAGTTTTGTTCTGGGTTTCATTCTCTCTCTGCCCTAGCAATGTGTGAGCTGATCAATCTGCAGAACAGGAACTGGAAGTTTGCCCTCTTTGGTTTCTTCTGTGTGTTGGACATTTTCTGCAACAGAATACTCCCCCAGCCGCTGGTCTGAGGATGTGGCATCATTCCTGAGGGCTACAACTGAAGAAAAAGCACTGATCTCTTCATTTTGTCTTTGTGCTTTTACATATGAGGTTGTAACAGACTGAATTTCATTTTTATGCTACTATCTATCAAATAATTTTATGGGAACACTCAGCACTGGGATAATGTTTTGCCATGCAAAATTGAGGAATACAGTAAAGGCCCCATACAACTTCCCAGTGGAGCCATAAGCACCAGCTAGAGAAGAAAATCCTGTATATGCTGCCTGTGTAGGATTTATTTTCATTTGTGGACACATTAAAACAGTTATTGACAGCATAGCCTCAGGAATTTGTACAGTATAACTTAAAGAAATTAGAAAACATCCTCTGTTTATGCAAATTGTGATAGGCTGAGTTTTAGTTTAATTTTTTTTAAAGTAGCATTCTAGCAGTGTGTGTTTAAAATATAGAAAATGAAATTAGGAAATTAGAAATGAAAAGAGCTTTTGCTGGTTTTGACAGGCACATTCCACCTGAGGAGCTGTCAACTGGATAAATGTGTTCTGTGTGTCATGAAACTGAAGCACAGTGGAGTAAATGATACTCAGATATGATAACTGATAAATGACATTCATGACATCTTTGTAAAATGTGTTAAAGAATCGGTCAGTTAAAAAAGAAAAGTAATCCATGAACAAAAGACTATAAAGAATAAGGAAGAAAAGTACTTAATCCCAAACAATACTTGTCTGAGGAGGAGAAATATAAATGAAGTGATAATCATAGAGTGGTTTGGGTTGGAAGGGACCTTGAAGATCATCCCACTCCACCCTCTGCCATGGGCAGGGAACGTTCCACTAGACCAGTTTTCTCAAAACCCCATCCAGCCTGGCCTTGAACATTTCCAGGGAAGAGGAGTTTCCCAACTCAGTGGGAAAATTTCACAATTTTAAAATATTACCCAATTTCAAAATATTACCCAATTTCATAAATGAGTTTCTGGCTCCTGGTCTATCTCAGATTTTATGGCCATGCATCCATACAAATCTATATGATCCATCATGAGGAAAACCAGAAAAAGTGCACATGGCTGATAGGACAAGGTGGAAGTTTCAGCAGTTCTCTCCATCATAGAGTCCATGAACACTTCTTATGCAAAATTACTTAATTCGGTCAAGACATTATGAAACTTTCTCTTTTCATCCTAAGGACACAGCAGATATGGTGGTGTTGCTGTGTGACACAGGCCAGTGCCCCACCAGTGACTCAGCAAAGCTCCTGGAATGGTGCTAAAGCTGCATCTGGCCCTTTACTAGCCCAGAGAACTAAGAAAAAAAGGCAGGAATTCTTCAAGGAATGACAGCCTTTAAAGGTTGAATTCCACTTGGTTTGCCTTTAAAACGCCTACTCCAACTCTTGCCTGTCTTGAGGATGTGTGGGAAGGATCTTTCCAAGCCAACAACATTCCCCCTGTTAAAAACACACCCAACAAAACCCAAGCAGCTTTGCTGTGGATGAGTTCCCATCCTGTTCTGTGAGCCTCTCACTCAGCAGAGCCCTCTGGTACCTGCTGAGATCCATCCCTGGTGACTCCAAAATGTGCTTTAAGGCTGTGTTGGAGCAAGGGACCAGCCCTGGCTGCACTTTTGGGATGCTCAGGCTCCCCATCCACGAGGCCAGGGAGAGAGGACAGTGGGAGGGACAGAGGTTCCCTGCTGGAGGACTCACCTCAGCAGCCCCCCTTGGTTTTGTTCCTAAACCCCACAAATGCTCAAAGCAAAAGGAGGAGGTGGAGGCTGCCCTGGCAGATGCTGGTCCCTCATGGATGGAGGGGAAGCATCCAGCGCTGGAGTCACTGGAGATCCAAGCTGGGAGATGTGTCACACTCCAATCTGTGTGACTTGGCTCCACAGGAGCTGTGGCACCCATCAGGTTTTCCACCACCCCTCAGATCCCTGGCTGTCACACAAATCCCCTTTTCAATCCAACCTGTGATTGACTCCTACATGGTTTTTTCCCCTCTCTGGGAGCAGCCAAGCAGCATCCTGCGCAGCTGAAAGTTATTCAGCTCCCTCCACAGTGTGAGGGAAGCTCATGGCCTTTCTTGGTGGTGATGGCCAAAAATGTGTGTAATGTGCTCAGTCTTCTCCAGCCCACACAGAGAGAGACCCTGCTCCTCTCCTGAACTTGGGTGTAACACGTTCCCTCTGCCATCAGCCAGGCCAGCTCCAGACTAATATTTTCTGTACAGTTAATTACGACAGGACAAGTGCTGTACCCCTGTGGAAATTTGCCACTTGAAAAAGTGCCTAAAAATATATCCTCCAGTAAATGTTTCTCTGCGTGATTAAGTGTGCATGTGGCCTGTGCTGTGCAGAGGGTTTCCCAAAAACAAATGTCTCGCCGAAGTCTCTTGGCAAGGCCTCACTGTTTTCTTAACAGTTTATCAGCTTGTGTGTTATTTACTAATGGCAGGAATCACTCCAGAGTTCCCATTTAAATCAAAAATTCCAAAAGTCTGCAAGGATGAAGGATCATAAAGGTGAAAAGAGGAGGATGAGGTGAGGCAAAGAGTTTTGTTCTCGAGGGGAATAATGCTCCAGGGGTTAAGGTATGTTGTTTGGACTATGAAAATTGGGGTCAAATCCTTCTTTTGCCTCAGCCTTCGTGCACTCTGTGGGTACCTCATTGCTGGAGCGTGACCACCTCTGTGCCCAGGGACCTGATGCACTGACCACAAGGAATGAGTGAATTTTGGAGCAAAGGCAATGAGAGACCATCCCAGGGTGTCACCACTGAGCAGGAGGTCATATTACTGCCACGAATCATAGAATCACAGAATGAGAAAATAACAGAATCATAGACTGGCCTCATTTGAAAGGGACATTAAAGATCAGCTGGTTCCACCTCCTGCCATGGGCAGGGACGCCTTCCACTATCCCAGGTTGCTCCAAGCCTCGTCCAACCTGACCTTGGACACTGCCAGGGATGGGACATCCACAACTTCCCTGGGCAACCTGTGCCAGGACCTCACCACCCTCATAGTAAAGAATTTCTTTCTGATATCCAGTCTAATCCTCCTCTCTTTCAGTGTGAAGCTAATCCCCTTTGTTCAGTCATTCCAGCCCTTGGAAATTGTCTCTCTCCATGTTTCCTGGGGCTCCTTCAGGCCCTGCAAGGCCACACTGAGGTCACCCCAGAGCTTCTCCTCTCCAGGCTGAACAATGCCAGCTCTCCCAGCCTTTCCTCCCAGCAGAGCTGCTCCATCCCTCTGCCCATCCTGGTGCCTCCTCTGGGCTCTCTCCAGCAGCTCCAGGTGCTCCCTGTGCTGGGCCCCAGGGCTGGGGCAGCTCTGCAGGTGGGGTCTCACCTGAGCACAGGGGCACAGGGGCACAATCCCAATCCCATTCCTGCTGCCCACGCTGTGGGATCAACGCAGGACGGGGTTGGTTTCTGGGCTCCAGCACACACGGCTGTCCTGCTTTAAGGACAAAAAGAATCTTGCTCTCCAAAACAGCATTGAGGCCCCATTCCAGAGCAGGTCTGGGAGTGGGATCACACCTTTCCACAGCCTCAAGCTGCTGGATTAGTCTGAGCCTTGTGTTACCCTGCCCTGCAGAAACTCTCTGTGTTTGCAGCCCTGGAGGGGGGTCACAGCCCAGCTGGGGAGGGGGGTCCTGCCGAACACACAGCTCAGCTTCCAGCAAGCTCTGCCTGCTGCACTTGATGGCTTGCAGATTTCTCTGAGAGAATATTGTGTAGCTGGCAAAAGAAAAACACAAGAAAGGAAGGAAGCAGCACGGATTGCCTTTCAGCCCCTTTACTGCTTGCCTTGTCTTTTCCTAAACAGGCAAAGCCATCTCGCCACGCCAAAGACCCAATAAAGGCGAAACATCACTTGGATGACTTGATCACGGAGCAAATTTCGGTGTAGATCTTTGTATTTCCTGTTCAGACAGACTGGTGCAGTTTGAAGGGCACAAGGGCAGCTGTGTGAAAGCAGGAGCACCCCCCCTGCAGAAGCAGGTTCCCGTAAAAACCCTCCTGGCGTGCACCGCCCCCGAGCTGGATTCCTCTGAAGACAAGAAAGGACCATTGCAATTGCACCCTCTGAGGCAAATTAACACAATTCCACCGTGTGCTTGTACGAGACTCACAATTCTGTGATCTGCCAGGGCTGCAGTGCAGTTAACCTCGGGAGCAGGGTTTTATAAAGGTGCTAACTGGTGTTTCACGGTGCCCCTGTGGTGCTTGGTTTTCATACGAGGCTCTGTTTGGAGAAATGCTGCGTGAGCATTTGCTGCAGTTACAAGGGCTGTTTGATCAGCCAGAATGGGTCCTCTGGGCAGTATTTTGAAAAAATAATATTTAAGAATTGCACTTTATAAAAATTCCGAGGAGTATACCCCGAATTGTCGAACGTCAGCACAATGCTGGTTTGAGAAACATTCTTGTCCTCACTTGAAATTGTGACAAAAGAACACAAGAAATTAGAAGGAAACCCAACTGCACAACTTAATACAGTGACACTTTTTAACAGGGCTCCCGCAGTTTTCTATATATCACGGAACTAGGATTTTGAGGTGGGCTGGTTTTATTTTATTTTATTGAACCCAAAGACACCTTCCTTCCAGAATTCAATGTATCAGGCTTTTCTAAGCAGCCACTGCTAGGGAGAAATGGTGTGTTCCTTCAGGGTATATCCATATGGAGATTTTGGAAAGGATTAATGAAAAAGACCCTGTTTGTGTTGAACCCCCAGCCTGCCTCACACCTCAGTGCTGTCACCTCGCACAGGGGATGCACAGATGGAACCCTGCAGGAGTCTGGGCAGTTTAGATCATGTTCCACAGTGATTCAGAAGTCCCCACTTTCTTTTCTTTGGCTGTGGAGTTGCCATAGGGCAAGGAGAAGGGAGAAACTGAGTGTGTCCATGACTCCTGACCGCATTCAGTGAAGCTCTTAAAGATTTGGGGTTTTCCCCCTCAGATTTTGAAGATCTGCCTTTGGTGTCCTGGCTGTATTCCAGCTTGTGTGATCTTTCCTCCTGACCTACAGCCCTTCTTCAGTTTCAGCTAAATAAGCTATTCCTCATTTTCTGTCTGTTTACCTTGGCTGCATCCTGTTAGGGACTCCATCTGTGAGGTGTGGAGCCTTCCTGGGATATCCCAAATGGAAAAAAGGTAGCAAAAGCCTTTGGTTCCAGTAAACATTATCAAAAATTTCTCCTTGTTTTGGGGCTGGAAGAATAGTGGGGCAAGAATTTGAGTAGGGGTGTTCTCCTCTCACTGTGCACCAATGCTCCTCTGGGCTGATGGGAAGTTTTATCCCAAATTGCAGAGGTGGCATAAGTGAAAAGAGGATTTTCTTACGAGAAGGTTTGGTGGCAACAGCTTGCAAAGAGTTAAGCGGAGTTTTCTGTCACTCCAAAATTGCCAGTGACCTCAGGCCCTGACCTTTCCCTGGACTTTGCTGGTAGCAGGCAGCTTTCCCAGCCAAGTGGATTTAGGTCCTCAGCCTGCTGCTGTTCTCCCTTTGGCTGAGGAGCTGCTCCCTCACTTCCAGGGCTCTGTGCCACGTGCAGCGCGCATCCCTCTGGGCTGGGCTGTCACTCCTTGGCCTTTGCAGAGGGCACTGCTCCTTCTCAACCCTCAGGTCTCCTGAACTAGCCTTTAGGTGGAGATTAAACCAGTTTTCCTGTTGAAATGCCCACCACTTTCCCCTTTTGCCCCATGCTTGAAGCTCTGTACGGATTTATTTCTTCTGTGGGTTTTTTTTTGTTTGTTTGTTTGTTTGATGTTTTTTTATTATTATTTTTTCCTCCAGCCTGCAGTTAGGTCAGTGTCAGGACCCTGTTAGCAGAGAGGCCCCAGTTGCCCAAAACACCCTCACTGGCCAGAAGTTCCATTTAAGTTCAGCCCAGGCTTGAGATCATCTGGATTTAAGAATTTCCTTATTCTTTGGATGGGTCTCTCCCAGCAGATGTTGGGCCTCTTACCATTAAATGCATCTCAGATTTTGGGAAAGTCTTCATACAGGAGCTTTTTTATTTTAAGACCTACAGGATTTCCTTGCAGATTAATCCACGGTGCTTTCCTCAGATCCAGGGCTTTCCAGTCTGTAGGTGCAATTCCAGGGAATCACTGATCACCAGTGCAGGACAGATCCCTGGTTGCTACTGTCACAGGTGTAGGAAGAGGTGACCCCCTGAGGATGTGACCTGAAAGCAACAAGGATGATAATTAAGGTTAATATCCTAAAAAAGCAAGCTTTGTTATCTCTTGAAGTCACTGTAAATTGCAAACATCTCTGAGAGAGGGATAACCTGTTTCACATTCAGGTATAAATCTCCTGGAATAATCCGTAGGAAAGAGAATTAATGGAAAAACATTCTGGATAAAATATATGGTTGAATATCTAAAGTGTCTCCCGTCCTTTGACCCCTAAAAAAAGAAGAAATTACCCCTAACTAGTAAAAGCCACAAGATCTGTGATTCCCACAGGGAGAGAAATATGGGACAACTTCTCCCTGATATTTGTTACCCAGGGCTGAAAATGTTCAGGTGTCACTGTGAGATTTCTGAGGCTCCTCTTGAGATATGTGAGAGCAAGTTGTTCTGAATGTTTTCATTATCAAGAGACTGAAGTTATTCTATTATCTAACAAAATATTTATAAATATATCTATATCTATCTATACATATATAAAAATATAAATATATATTTATTAAAAATAAATAAATAAAAAATTTATTATTGCAATGATATTTGTCCAAAATCTCACAAAATATCTGGTTTAAAACATTGATTTTAGGGTTAACAGGAGGAACACACTGAGATCCATGCTGGTGGATCTCAAAGAATACAGAACCTTTTGTTTCTGATTATATTGTATAAGAATTATATTTGATCCAGATCAATAATAGACGTGCTTGTTAAAAAATATTTTGAAACCTAAATAAAATGAGTAGGGCAAATACTTAAGCCACCGTCATAATGAGCATTGTTGCCCTTATTGGTAGTGATAAGACATAAAGGATGACATATAGAAAATCTCCTGCCCCTTCTCCCAAACCTTTAATGAGATTCCTCCAAGCCAAACTCACTAAAGAGTGCTTTCACAAATTCAGACAAAAATGTTGTGGGTGGGGAGAGTAACAGTCCAAAGAAGATTCCCTTTTTGTGCCAGGGACATCACGGTAAATAGCAATAATTTGCTGTGATAACATGACCTTGTAGTTTCATTTCTGATCCAGAAAAGCTTCATCAAGGTCTTCTGGCACCTAAAATCTCTTCAAATAATTTCAAGTTAGGCATGTAAATATTTGGAATGCTCAGGGCCCAAATTTACATTTGTTTGCAACTCTGATGTCTTCTCCATTTATATAAAACCTCTCATAATAAAATTCAATTTGCAAGTGAGTAAGGAATGGTACTTAAAGCGTGAGGCTGAAACGCATCTGAGGGAAGAGAAAGCTGACAGTGATATTAAGATCATCTAATCATCAGCCTCACCTCTTGCCACCAGACAGACACAGCTGCAAACACAGCAATTTTTCACACTTGCCCATAAGAATTCCAAATTTATTAATAATTTCTAGCTGGTGAGTAATGTAGTAAAAACATCCTAGTGATCAGAAACCTCGAAATTATTCATTATAAGAATTTGCCTCCATCAAAATCTTGTTCCAGCTGACCCTGACCTAGGAAATGCCCAAATCTGAAAGGTCAGTTTTCAGTTTTAGCCCCTTCTGCTAAGCAGACACCCATGGGTTTGACAATATTTTTGGAAAAGACGCTGTTTAAAGCTGGCTGCAGCAAGAAATTAAACAAATAACTCTGATAATGGGAATAACCCACAAGACAGTGTATTTTTTGGTGACCAGAACACTTAGAATAATTTACTATTGCATGAAGTGATGCAGCTGGTGAAATATTCCTCTCTTCCACACGGAGAGAGAGGGATGGCCGCAGGAAGCAGTTCTAGAAAGCCATTTACGTTCCCCCGTGGCTTGTTTTGCTAAATCAGTTGCAGCAAAAGGAGCTGCTCCAAATGGTGCATTTTTCCTGTCTCGGTTTATTTTGTACTTGCTCAATGAAACAGATTCCAGAAAACGCAGGGTTGTATAATTTTTAATAAGATTTGTTAAAAATAGCGTGGCTGCGGCGAGAGGAATGACCAGAGGAAGTGATTTGTTTCCTGCCATCATTCCTCCCCCCTTTCACCAGCGAGCAGAAAATATTCCCTTGATTTAAAATTCATCACAAGCAGCGAGAGGGTAGCAGGGCTACCACAACCCTCATAAATTACACCCAAGGCTGACCCTTCTGGAAGAGGAGGCCTCACTTTGCTGAAGGACTCTCAGGGTTTGGTGCTGCTGCCTCCGACCGCAGCGGGACACAAAATACACAGCGGGGAAATACCCGGAGGAGCAGAGGCCAGCCTGGCTCTGTCCCTCCTGCTGCTCCAGACCTCTGCAGAGGCTTCACCTGGGAAGGGAGCCCTTGCCCACAATGGTTCCTGACTGTTCTAAAGGGGAGCAGCCTCAATGTGGTCGTGGCTCCCACTTCCACCCACATCCCAACTCCTCCGTGGCAAACCTGGCTCCCTGGGAAGGTCTGGCAGGGCCCCCGTCCTTCCCTCCTGCAAGAACAGAGCCCCCATCCTTCCTTCTGGCAAGAGCAGAGCAGTTTCAAACTCGTATTCTGCCCCTTTTTAATTCTTGTGTGGCTGATATTTCTCCTGCAGGACTCCAGCAGGCCCAGGCTGAGCAAACAGCAAAGCACCTTTTTTTCTTTTTCCAGCCATAAAAGGAAGGTTCTGCGGAGCACGGTGATGAAATAATCAGCACAACAACCCATATTCCAACTGGAAGTAGCTGGATTAGTGCAGTTCTTCCCCCTGAACTGGGGAAGCTGAGTCCCATATCCAGAAAAGATCATTTTTTTTTCCTGAAAGACTTTTCTGCGGGTCATCTTTGCCAGATAGCTTGGCCAGTTGCTCCGCGCTTAGTCCGTTTTAACAATAACAACAGCAACAAAACTTTACAAGATGTTCTTTCCTCTTTGTCTGGAAGGATTAACAGTTCAGCCAAGGTCTGACTGGCCGCTGGCTCCAGGAGGGAAGGACTCAAAGGCACTCGGAGGGAGTAGTCACATGGAGAGCCTGGCTACCAGAGTGGGCTCTGGGGATTGTTTTTCATCCTGTGCTCACCCAGGCTGGCACTGAGGGCAGGATTGGGCACTTCTGCTGTTGGAGGAGATTGCTCTGAGGAGTCTTCTAGGAAAAGTAAAGTCTGGGAGGCAGACGGACATATCAACGTTTCCCCCTGAAAAAATCCACTTGCATGGGTCTCACTAGCAGGATTGAAACGGCAAATTTTTGGAAGTAGCCTGGAAACTTGTTTTCTTCCTTGGAGCAGTCACAGAATCACAGAATCACAGAATCACAGAATACTTAGGGTTGAAGGGATCTCTGGAGATCATCTAGTCCAAGCCCTGTCTGTATCCTATCTTTGAGCATTTGTGTTTCAGCTAAAAAGAAGAGCAGATGCCATCCAAACAGATGGAAACAAAAGCATAATTCCATCAAACTTACCTCTGGATTCTTTTGACCCATCACTGGCAGGAGCATGGCAGGAGTGGGGCAGAACAGGACTCATCAGCCCCGAGGTCAGGAGGAGGCGATGACGGGAGAGCTTTGTCCTCAAACAACGCAATAAATGAGATTATTTTTCCCCCCTCTCCTTTTTCCATGTGAACGGAGAAAATTCTCTTTTAAACATTTCCTAGGCAGGATATAAACACACAACCCCAGGGCCATAGGTGCTGCAAATACCCAGGCATCTGCTTGTTTCTGCTCCCACTGGAGATCTGAACCCCACACCATTTGCTCCCAGCAAATGGAGTCAAGCAGATGAGCCCGTGGATCAACCCAAACTTCCAAGGAAACCCGGCTGAGCTGGCTCATGAGGAGTCAGGATTAGGCCCTCATTCCCCCTGCTTACATGCTGGATTTTCACCTTCCATGCTCCTGCAGCACAACCGCCTGCTAAATTTAGAAAGCCTTTTTTAGAAGTTGTTTTATGAACACACACACACACACACACACAAAATAATTACATTGCAAAAAAAAAAAAAAAAAGAAAACTAAAAATGCAGGCTTTAGAAATGCCATTTGTGAGGCGTTCCAACTATGTATGACTGGCTCAGTTACTGGCTCGCAGTTGCCATCTGAACATCTATTTTTCCAAGCATTTAAGAAAAGTGATGTGTACATTTTTCATGTGTAATTAGGCAGCGTAATGTGATCTCTTTCTGCAGTCAAGCTGCCATGTGCCGTAGCCTCACTGAATAGCTTCCAGATTTCAACCCAATCTCTTCTGTCTAGACTCTACGTTGCTATTTTTTTTTCTTCTTTCTTTTTTTTTTTTTCTCTTTCTTGCCTAGCTTAAAGCAGACTCCAATATAAAATGCCAAAACCAGAAGGTTTTGTCCCTCTTTCTCATAAAGACGTGGGACAGATCTGGGAGGCCCCGCCGAGAGCCGAGTCCCAGACTTTTTCATAAGACATGTGTCGTCTGAATCTGACATTAAAGATTGTGCAGGCATTTCAACAGGTCATGCACACGCTGGGGGGAAAAAAATGCCCAAAAATATGGTTTTCATTAAGAAAGTGAGTATTTTTAGAGAGGTGTGGTTCAGTTCAGATGAAAAGGGAAGAAAGAAAAATGAAAGCGGCGCAAGAGATCCCCAACTGCAACATTATTTATATTGCTGTTGAAATGCAGTGTGTTCTCTTTATAAAGCTGCTTTTGGGAGCGAAATAATAGAGACCCTGCCAGAACCAGGTGCATATCATGTAGTTTGTTTATAATCCAAGCTAAAGGATAGCAGATTTATACCAGAAAGAACTCTCTGAGGGGGCTTTGGAGTTTAAGTGCGCTGTCTTAATCTATACATTACCTCCTCAACAAAGCAGTTGTCTTGAAGCAAAACATAAAATACAGTTTCAATGAATTCACAGATAATTCCAGGGAATTTTATCTGGTGTGATATAGTTTCAGACTGCTTATTCTGTTCCCAGCTTTTTATTTGACTCTTAAGTTGTTTTATTTCTGCGTCAAGAGAATGAAAAAGATCAGAGAGGGCTCGTTTCCACAGAAAGATGCTTTTGTGCAATATAAGCAAAAAAAGCAAGGCTTTCCCTGGCTTGTAATTCCACCACTTTGTCCTGGGATTTGCTGCAGTTTGCACATATTTTTTCTACAGAAAAAGCTCTTGTTTTAGTCCAGAAACAGAGTTGTGCAAATTTCCCTCCACTTCTTTTTAATTTTTTTAAAAAAACCTGATCTTTTCATCTATCCTGTTCTAACACCACACTTTATGTTTTCCTTTTGCTCTCCGGAAAATGGCTATTGTCCCACTGAGAACGTGTCCTTCTGCCTGCTTTTGTGCAAATGGCAGATTGGTTGGAAAAACAGGAACACTTTCACTCCTTTCTGAAGGGAAGCATGCAGTGCTTGCTAAAAATTCCCATGCTTCTGCAGAACCAACTGTTCTTTCCATTAAAAAAACATCCACCTACTTGAGCAAACTTTTCAATACGTTGGCCCAATTTTTCATGATGGTAAACTACGAAATGCTTGAAGTGGTTGAAATAATGGGGCAAATATTTTCTCAAATCTGAAAAAGGGAAACTAAACCAAAAAGCTGCCTGGTCAAAATGGGGCTCTCCATGAAATTCCAAATGATGACAGCAGGCAGTGCAATAATTTGTGCATAGAATCATAGAATGGTTTGGGTTGGAAGGGACTTTAAAGCTCATCTTGTTCCAACTCCCCTGCCATGGGCAGGGACACTTTCCACTAGACCAGGTTGCTCAGAGCCCTATTCAACCTTCTCTTGATGATTGTGAAACATTTGTAATTATATTTTAAGTAAAATTAAAATAAAAGTGATTTTTTTACATTTAAGTAAAATAATAACAAAAAATTCTCTTGTCCTGGTATCTAAACTGATCACAGGAAGTGGTTTTCCTCCTTTTGTTTCGAATCACATAATCAGTTGGGTTGGAAAAAACCTCTGAGATTATCAAGTCCAACCTGACGGCAAGGACTCATTTCACTAAAACAGGGATTTTCTGAGCTGTAAATCAGGTCAGAATTTTGACACAGGGGCTAAGGTGAGTGTTTGCAACTTCACATCACCACTAACAGCTATTTCACAGAGTGTCTATCCAAGACTGTATCGATTTCCTAAAGCTTGAAGCCAGATGGGACCAATTATGATAATCTGTTCTGCTGAAGGTAGCAAAGATTTCTTACAGTTGTTTTGTGTCGCTGTCTCAACATCATCTGTTGCCCTTTTCTAGACATTCCTCTTGGCATTTTCATGAATGTGGAGGGCCTTGTCCTGATTTTGATCCCGCTCATGAGTGTCACCAAATATGCGTGAGCAAGGTGACAACAAAGTTTTTCTTCAGCCTTCACTAAAAACCATCATGGCCCTGGGAATCCATCGTCCTTCAGGAGCCACACGACAGCAGATCCCCACCTCCAGCTCTGCTCGTGTGAAGTTGGACAAAATCAATCAAAAAGTTTTTGGTCTGAAGAAATTATTCTCGTGTTTTGAAGGCCATGGAAATGTTGGGGCAAGTCCAGAGGAGGCCACAAGGTTGATAAGGGGACTGGAGCACCTCCCCTATGGAGACAGGATGGGAGAGTTGGGGCTGTTCAGCCTGGAGAGGAGAAGGTTGTGTGGAGAGCTCACAGAACCTTCCAGTGCCTGAAGGGACTACAGGGAAGCTGGAGAGGGACAATTCATCAGGAACTGCAGTGACAGGACAGGGGGGAATGGGTTCCAACTGGGTTAGATACTGGAAGAAATCCTTCCCTGGGAGGGTGGGGAGGCCCTGGCACAGGGTGCCCAGAGAAGCTGTGGCTGCCCCTGGATCCCTGGCAGTGTCCAAGGCCAGGTGGGACATTGGGGCTTGGAGCAGCCTGGGACAGTGGGAGGTGTCCCTGCCCATGGCAGGGCGTGGGATGGGATGATCTTTAATGTCCCTTCCATAATTTTATGAATTTATTTTGCTCTAAACTGCAGCATCAGAAGCAGATTTCAGGGTGAGAGATGCTTTTGAATACTTTGCTTTTTGCAGTAAATGGTGTATGTGAGCCTGGTCCTGCCTTGACCTACAAGCATCTTCCAGTGTTCTCCAGTTAGTTCAAGGGCTCAGATACAAAATCAAGAAAACCACATTTCTTTGTGGGATAATCCAAAGTTTTCTGGGGCTTTGAGTCAAAAAACAATGCGGTTCAGCATGCAATTTCTTAATCTGTGACAGAACAAATAGATTTCACTTAATCCAGTCCAAACAGCTGTCCTGAAAGAAACATCTTCAGTTTTTATCATCTCTGAAAGAGATGTGAAACATGGAATCATCGGGGTTGGAAAAGCCCTCCAAGCTCTTGAGTGCAACCTGTGACTGATCCCCATTTTGTCACCCAGCCCAGAGCTCTGAGTGCCACCTCCAGCTGATGAAACTGAACATGAGTGAGACTTGGGACACACAGGACATGTGCCAGCAGCCGGGCAGCCATGGGGACCTGCAGGTGCTGTCTGAGAAGATCTGCCACGTGTCCCCTCACACCTCCACCTGCTGCCACTCCAGAGCTGCCACCCTCTTGCTTTGGGGTGTTGATTTGGCAGCTGCAAGCAGGCGGTGGCTCATCCAGAGGGTGATTCAGTGTCACATCCCCAGCTGAGTCACCTTCTGCAGCGGCCTCTCCCTTCCTCCCCAGCCGGCAGAGACGGAGCCGAGGCACCTGCACAGCCCAGCACAGCCACTCTGCCCTCCTGCTCACTCAGAAATGGCATTTTTAGGGCAGCTCCGTGACTTGTTTGCGCCGCTGCCACCAGGTAGGTGTGAGAACAAGCGCGTGTTTGTGTGTCTGTGCCTGCACTGGTGTGCGGGGAGTTGCAGCTGTGGAAAATCAGGTTTCTCCCGTTCGTGTATCACTGAGTTTTTTGTAGTTTCAGGTCCTGGGGGAAGCTGTTTTTCTGCCTCTGACTATAATTTCAGGCGTTTCTCTGGAGCGTGACACAGGCGACAAAGAAATGCTGTGGAGAACTTGTGAGAATTAGCCAAATGAAAGATAAAATAGTGTAACTATAGACAGGAATAGCCGAAAAATTATTAATACAGAGAAATACCACCTTTCTTGGAGCTGTGTGTTCATGAAGATCTGTTAATAAATTGCATCTACAGCACTACAGGCTCTTGTGTGTGAACACAGCACCAATTCCATAGACATGAAGGCAAAATTCAAGTTTTTTCCTGCTACCATGACAAATACAGGCAGCAGAGAAGCAGCCCAATGTAAAGAAGAGAGAGATGATTGTTCACAAGTTTAAATCCCATAAAAACGTTGCTTATCTGGATATTAATCCTCTATTGCATTACATTGGTATTGAGTTATGGCCTCCTCAGAGATCACCATACTCCAACGAGTGCAAGGGAATGCAAAAATGTAAATATATAAGAAAATAATGAGCAAATAACTTTATGTATTTACACTTATTAATTGCTTTCTACTGAAGTGTAAACATTTTATTTTTGGCCAGGCTTGTCTTCATCCATTATTCATCAGCAGTTTTTTATATTCAAACCCCCCTTCTGACACAACTCATTTCTATGTGCTGGTTGAATTATTCACCAGCAAATATTTTTAAAATGATGATATTTTGCCACCTACCCTAACTTTGTCTTACTTTTTTCTGAAAATGCTTCAACCTTTAGCTTTCTCATTTTTAATTTTCGCCATGTGGTTGGAGAATTTTGCAGATCTTACAAAGCTGCTCCTCTCAGCCTTTCTGTATCGATTTACTGGGTGAGTTATTCCTTGAATCTCAGCAGTGATGCCAAGAAATGCCCCTTTGGAGAGAGGAAGGGAAATGCTTTGGTTAAAATAGGAAAAAGCACAAATTCCGCCCCCCAGCCCAAACTGAGAATGAGTGATAAGTTCAGTTGTGGTGATGGCAATTTGCACAGAGAGTTTATTTCACCGTCATTCCAGTTTGCCTTTGGACTGGATTTTGTCCCTTTTGGGACTTACCTGGCAAAATACTGGGAAAAAGGCTGAGAGTTTCACCTTATTTTGGAGATTCAAGATATTTAGGAGGGATTCAGGCAAGCATCCCAGCTCTCCAAACAGATCAGACCTTTGGCATTTTTTAATTTTTTCCCATCATTTCTTGTAGCCTCATAAAAACCCTGCTGAAATTCATGGGAGTTTCAAGGGTTCCCTGGACCTTCCCTGCCAACATATTGTTTTTTGAACTCAGCTATCAGTATAAGCAGAAAGAAAACAAAACTAGAAATGAAAATAAACAGATTATCTCACTTTCCTTTTAGCCCATTGCTCGGGAAAGAGTGTGAATTGTTTTAAATTGACACAGCAGTCCTGACTACTCACTGATGCTGAAAGTCCTGGTGATGAATATCCCTTCATTCAACTATATTAAGCACAAGTAAATTCCAAATTAAATCCTTTCTTTTGCCACTTTAGAGTTTTTAAACAGAAATGATCTTTTCTTCCCTAATTAAAAGTGGTTCTTTCATACGAGGGACACCAGAGTCTTCTCAGAGATTGCCAAAATGATGTTGGGGTGCCCAGTCTGTGACCAAAACAAATCCATGAGTGCTGTGAAAAGCCATCATTTCTGCTCCTTGAAAAAAAAGTTGCCTGTTCACCTCTAGGCAACAGGATGTGTCTATGTAACTGCCCCTCTCTCGTGAATTAAATGTCATTTTTACATAAGGGAACCTCTGTTGGTGAATGTCACCAACATCTGTGAGAGGTAATGTTTATAAAGGTGTCCCCTTTTTGTTGCCTGACTTGTTCATCCTAAATGGTACTTTCATAGGTAAAATGTTAATCCTTTCTGATTCTAATGAGAAAATCAGGTGCTGGAATTGCATTTTGCCAGTGGGGAAAAAAAGGAGAAAATAATCTCTGCTCTATTCTTGTTGTTTCCTACCAAAACAAATTAATATCATTCATATATGCCATTTCATTGATAATAACCACCATGATTAATGCTAGGAAGTTTTCATTATTATCCTTCTTCAGTTTAATTGACTTAATTGGTTGTTTAACTTGGGGGAAAGGAGGCTCACATTGCTCTCTACAAGCACCTGAAAGGTTGTAGCCAGCTGCGGGTTGGTCCTTTCTCCCAGATGACAAGTGACAGGACAAGAGGAAACGGCCTCAAGTCCCACCACGGGAGGCTTAGGATGATATCAGGAAAAATTTCTTCACTGGAAGGGTGGTCAAGCACTGGAACGGGCTGTCCAGGCAAGTGGTGGAATCACTGTCCATGGAAATCTGCAAAAAGCACGTGGATGTGGCACCTGGGGATGTGGTTCAGTGGTGAACACAGCAGCAGCCTAAAACCACACCAGGTTTTGCATCCTTTAAGTGCTTCAGTCCCCACTTCTCCCATTAAGACTCAAAAGTTATCTGAGGCTGTGCCACATGTTAAGTATATTTTCATAGGCTCACTGCTCTGGAAGAAATACGGGAAAAGAGCTGGTTATGGGATTTTTTTCTCGATCCAGATGTGACAATTTGTTAATTTCTATCATTTGTTTCGAACTTGTGCTTTGAAAACCGTGTTTAAGGAGATGGAAAATGACATGAACACTTTGTTTCTTTCCCCATGACACTCCCGAGCAAGAGGCAGCGCTCGAAGACCCACTCTCCATCTGCTCTGAAATCTCCTCCTTCCTCATGAGACAGAGCGCCAGGAATGAGCCTTTGGGGTGGATCTTGTCCCTGCACAGGACACCAGGCTCAGCTTTGGGGACAACTGCTGTGACAGAGGAACTGGCTGTGAGCAAAGAGCTGCAGGGCCGTGGGAGCTGGGGCTGCTGGCAGGAAGGTGGCACAGCAAGGGATGCTCCAGCCTCCCACCTGGCTGGCCCTGCATCCCTCTCCTACCTCGTGTTCCCACTGCTTGCATTCTTCAGGAACACTGGCTGAATATTTCAGTCACACAGGTAGGGCTTGAAAAATCAGAAGACTGGGGTTTCTGGGCATGAAATGACAATGTGGAGCAGCTTTCCACATGGAAGCCCAGCAGCTCAGCTGTGCTCTGTGGTGGTCCGTGGCGGGGCTGCCAAGCTGTCCCCTGCACCGGGGAGTGCCTGAGCTCTGCAGGTGATGCAGGAAATGCAGCCACGGGGACTCACCAAGAGCTGGACACGACCCCGCTGGCTTTGCTGCAGCTCCTCCAGGAAAACACAGGATTTTGGGGGCCCTGCCATGGCTGCTGTTCCTGCAGCCACACCTGGGTGTAGCACGAAGCTGTCAGCATGCTCAGTGTTCCTCTCTCTGCTGTTTTATCTCAGTTATCAGGAATTGTGCATTACACTTGCACAGAATTTGTGGCCGTGGTGTTATTGAGAGCAGTGTACAAAGATTGGGGCTGCAGGATTTCCCCCCCAGCCCTTCTGCCCTCCTGTTCCCATCCTGTTCCCATCCTTCCAGGCATTTTCTGGCCCCAGGAACACCCTTATTGGAGTCTGTAACCACCACACCCCCCTGGACCAGGGGTTTCTAACCACAGCTCCACCGTGCAAACCTGGTGCCACCAGCACCTCGTAAGGATGAAACTGCTGCTGGCTGCAGTTTGTTTTGGGGATCAACTGGTTTTGGGGCTGTCTCCTGCTGGATTTATGTTCTCTGAAGAGTTAAGTACATTAGTGTGGGTAATCTCACTCCATTACCTTCTATAAAACTGAATCTGTGATTTCCTCCCTGGTGAGCATTTACCATAGTGAAGTAGGCTACTATTTTCATATTTAACTCACTGGTAACTCATAAAACCAGCTCAAGTTGTCTGCCCCAAAGAGCAGAAGGTGTGGGACGGGCTGGAGGGTCAGAGCTTTTACAAGGCCTGGCAGTGTTGGTGCAGAGCTCTCAGCATCGCCCTCGCATCCCCATCCCATCCCTCCCCCTGCTCCTTTGAAATCCACAAAATTCAGAAATTTATAAGGCTTCTTAAAAATCCGAGATGAAGCAATTAAATCTCCAGACTGGAGGATGTGAACCTTTAAAGGCCCTTTGCAGAATATCAAAAGAATGAGAGGATTATATTTAGCAGGTGTGACAGCCCACGCAGAACATTTCATTGTGAAAGGGGCTGACATGAACCAGGAACCGATACTTAAATTAATATAAAACATCTTGGGGGAAAGGTGTTTTCTTTTCTTTTTTAAGCATTGGGAAATCATAATGCTTTCTGGCTTCTTCAAAAGCGAGAGGTCCAAATATACAGGAGTCATCTGGCATGTTAAAATATAAAAGTCTGGGGAGGGGACACACACATAAAAATGGTTTGGATGAGGTTGGGAGGCAAATGTTGGGGGCCAGGGGGCCAAGAAGCACCACTGTGAAATTTCTTCCCCTGCTTCACCTGCGGCTGTGCTTTGCTGCTTGCAGATTCAAGGATTTTCCCTGCCAAGGGCAGGCTGCTCGGGGCAGAGGGGCAGACAGGGTGCCCTGTCTGGCTCCTGGCACTGCAGCAGCATCCTCTGTCCTGCCACCTCTCCTCGTCCCTTCCCCGGAGACACAACCCTTCATTACAGGGGTGCTTTATTCTGATCACTCCTGTTTCTATTCCTATCACACCCTACCAAGCCCTGGAGTGGAAAACTTGAGTCGGGAGTTTTGTGGGGAGGCGTCCACGACTGCCTTGCTCCATTCACTACTGCGCGTTCCTAATTTTAGCCGAGCCGCTCCGTTCGGATTTTCCAAAGCTGCGGATTTAACGTGCAGAAGCTCGAGCTGTTTTCACGCCCACTCGCTGAGGGCCACACGAGTGGTGCTGCCCATCCACAGCAGGGGAAGCTGCGGGGAAGGTGGGGTGGGTGACAACACCGTCCCCGACTCTGAGAAGGGACCCCACGGGCTCACCAGGAGATCTCCATAGGTGGGTGCTGCAGTGGCAGACGGCACTCAGTGCCACTCTTGGGGTATTTTGTCTCTTCACTCTGCTCATTCAAAGCACTCGGGACCTTTGGGTTCTTACTCACCCAAAAAAATGCACATTGGGGTAAAAAGCCCGTATTTCTGCTGGAGCTGCTCCGAGGGAGGGAGGTGTGAGGTCGCCTGGACGTGCGTTACCGGGTATCCTCTGGCATCGAGAGAGTTAAAGGTCCTCGGCACCCACCAGCCCTGGTCTAGGCAGTGTCTAAAATCAGTCCTAGACCCGCTTTATTTTTTCCTTAAAAACAGGAAATGGAGCCCTGAAGGCTTTTTAACTGGAGAGGGAGAGTGAGGAGGGGGTATACTCGCTCTGCCCATACCCAGCCCTGAGCCTGACCCAGACTTGGGGGTCTCCGTGTGTGTTTTTTTTAGTCCTTCTCCTTTTTTTTTTTTCCCCTATTATTTTGGCAGACTTTTTGGAATGTCTGGGAGCTAAGGGCTTTGCTTCATGGAGCAGAATTCTGAAGCAAGAAAAAGAGAAAGTTATAGACTAAACCACAGAAATGTAAACATGTCTGCAGCTAAAATAACTCCACTTTCATTGAAAACACTCCTCGCTTACAATCAGACTTCTGTGTGCTATGCTCAATAAAACTGCATGCTAATAGCAACCAATTAATACATTATGTAGTTCTGCTTTAAAAACTGAGACGCTTTTAATTATTATATTTAAAATTTTTTAAAAAATTATTATTTTTAATTAAGGGACTACTGCGTTTTCTGCTTCGG